>JADHKL010000095.1:0-73249 GCA_019925545.1 Ophiostoma angusticollis | reverse complement strand
GAGCTTCTTGACGACAGTGCAATGCTTTTGATTTGTCTATACTCCGTACTGAGAAATATTGACAATAGAATCCATACAGACTGTCACGTTTTTTGTGGTGAGCTGTCGGTACCTAGGTGTGTATGGCGGACGGCCCAATGGCGAGGAGGCTAATGTCTTCGGCGAAGTCAATGGAGGAACAAGATTCGGAGATCGCAGAGCCTTGGGTACGCCCATGCGCGGGATTTATGGCGGAGATGTGGCCTTGTCGAACTGAAGGAAATCGTTCTCTCGGAGAGGACAGGTACCAGTATTGCAAGAGAAGTCGCTTAAGAAAGCGGCGATGGTTGACCACGTCGAAGGCGCCTTTGGCAGGGGCATGCGGCTACAGGCGGTTATTACAGGGCAGTTTAGGGCCTACAGTGATGCGAAAAACTAAAAAAAGCCTGCAAAAAAAAAATCCAGCCCAAAAATCGGTGCAGTAGTAGTACGGAATCCAAGTTCGGATTATTGTATACCTAAGGTTTTGCACTTACTCGGTATTCGGATTTGGCCTTGGGGGGTGAACCAAGTAATTTGGAATTTGCATTTTTGGGTTATTGCACTTAACTCCCTATGATCAACCGTACTGTAGCCGCTGAAAGCGCTGTAATAACGCCTGGACTAAGAACCTCCTCCTCGTAAACAACCTACATCCCTCCGCTTCCAACCTTTTTCGCTCCCATCATGGCTGACCGTCACCCGGTATACCAGAGCCGCTACCAGGTGGCCCCGCGGGTTGGCACCGCATCCTTTCCACGGAACCCACGTGGTGCGGCGTCTGGCAGCGCGGCGACCGGCGCTGGGCCAACCACAGTCACAGTCTCGACCTCGGCCTCGGCCGCGGCCTCAACGAGCGTCCGCAGGAACCTCTTCCAGAGCCAGCTGACGCGGCGGCCGACGCAGGCCAAATCGGCAGTGCTGACGGAATCTTCTGCAAGGTCGTCCACCGACGGCGGCCTTCGGAGCGGTAACCTGGCGGACGACGACAACGACGAGGCTGTGGTGGATGACGCTTCGGAGTCTGCACTGTCGGACGGCACTGCTCGCGGCCCGGCGGAGATTGTGGTTCGCGACCAGAACGGCGAGGTCGAGCTCCTGGACCCACCATCGCCACCGCGCGACGAGCTGCACGAGATGGCACTGGACGCGCGGCAAGAAAGCGAGAGTAAGACGAGATGCCTTTGTGTCGTTTGCTGTCCGAACGGTGGACGTATGCTGACCTGACGGATAGGAGAGAGGCAACAGCTTGCGGACACAATTAAATACCATCAGCAACGGACGAGCATCCCAGGCCAACCCGAAGGTACACGACGATAACAATGCTTCTGCTGCGCCGAACACGAGCTGACGTTTTTGTTTAGACCTTCTAGAGGCACTACGGGCGAGCCTGCGGGCCAAAGTGGCCGCGCTGGTCGATGACAACTGGATGTATGAGCCAGAAGACACGCCGCGGCTGGACTAAGCACAAACCTTGCTCGTTTTGTCGATATGCTATTCGAGAGAGTTTTGGCGACAACGCTACATAGTATACTACACACAGACGGAATGCCGACGGCAGGAACGCGGCCAGATGAAAGAGCATGAGCCGCTTCCTGTCTAGTCGAGTCCCTCGGCAACGGGTGCCTCGATCTTCCTCGCTGGTCTGGAGCCTCCCCGGTTTCCGCTGCCACCGCCACCGCCGCCGCCAGCACCGCCGCCAAACAAGCTGCCCATCATGTCGAAGAGCGGGTTACTCTGTCGCGGCCGCTGGATGTTAAAGTACATCTCGCCAATGGTCTCGATGGCGTCCTTCCAGGACTCGGTCTCGCTCAGGTGTGGGGCGTATTTGGTTGTCAGCTGGCGAAAAAGGTCGGGGCTGCCGCGCTGGACGGCGAGCAGGAGAAGACCCAGGAAGTTGAGGAGTGGTAGACTGGGGAAAACGCGGGCGTCGGCGGTGGCGCTACTGACGTCCTGCACGCTGAGGTCGGGATGGTCGGCCACGAGGGTGGCGGTGAAGACGCGGAAGGCCTGGTTGGCGGCGCGCAGGTTGGCGACGAGGAGGTACGGCAGGACGGCGCGGGCAGCGTACAGCGGGGCGGTGTGGGCGTCGTCCTGGGTGTACCAGGTATACTCGAGGCGGGCGAGGATGTCGGCGGAGTCTTTGGTGCCAGCGACCAGGTAGTGCTCAGCCTCGTAGGGCTCGTGCTCGTCGGCAAAGAGCGAGCCGATGACGTGGTTGAGCTCGGGGTCGCCGGCCGGGTATTCGCCGAACTTGACGGACCACCTGGCGGGGTTAGGGACGGAACAACAATAGACAAATTCACAAGATTCACAAACACAAACGGGCACCTACCCAATGGCCTCGGCAATGTACTTCTTGCGCGAGGGTTCGTTGCTGCCAAAGAGCCGCAACAGCGTCAGCAAGCGTCCCTTGCTGGTGGCGTCGGGTACGAGCTCGGCCTGCTTGTAGACGTCGACCATGAAGACGGCCAGGTCGCCACCGCTGCCGCCCTCGCCGGCCTTGAGCAGCGCCTGGGCCACGCTGAAGAGGATGTCGATGGCGGCGGCCCAGTTGTGGGACTTGATGTGGCGTGCGGCGATCACGCGCGTCTGCTGCTGGGCCTCATAGTACTGGCCCTCGCCGATGCGCTGGTGCATGCGCGCAATGATCTTTTCAATCTTGTCGCTGCGGCCCGCCATGGTTGTGGTGGTTGTGGAAGAAGGCGGGGGGTTGTGGTGGGAAGGGAAGATGGTGACGTTGCAATCGCAGGGCCTTCTAGAAGAGGAGTTTTGCTGTGAGCTGGCGGCGCTTCTGGGGCTGGAGAATAGGCTATATCAAGTCCTGTAGCCAGTCTAAAATCATATCCCTAGGCAACTTTGGTGTAGCGGTAACATCTACGCTTCCCATGCGTAGGCTCCGGGTTCGACTCCCGGAAGTTGCAGTTGCTTGTTTTCAAATTCTTTTTGCTCTACCTTACGGGGGGTACTACGGGGGGCATTCATCAAGTCATCGTCTATTATCACGAGGTTGCAACTTTTTTGTCTCCTTTCATCCCCTTCTGGAGTATTTGTTTCCGTTTGTCGTCCTGGAAAGGCAGCAACTGGCGCTGTTCAGTGCCCTGCCAGCAGCTGTGGCCACTTGCCGCAGTGGATACCCTGTAACCTACATTTACAGGCCCACTTCCCCGAGCTGCTTCGTCACTCAGTCCAACACCAACTGCATCCCTCCCAACGATCCGTCACTTCAGCCAGCGCATTCTTCTCCCGTTGCACCAACCCCATGCCATGCCATCGCCATCTGGTGCTCTAGCATAATGGCGTCTACCAATGAGGAGGACCCTTTCCTCCAAGTCCAGCAGTAGGGCTCGCCTTCCCTCGACAACACCCGTCTTCGATGCTAACCAACGGCTCATTTAGAGATGTCCTCGCACAGCTGGCATCGACGCGGCCACTATTTACGTCGTACCTACGCATCCGCTCGTTGTCGACTGCCGCCACATCGCCGGAGCTGGCGGCCGCGCGCGCGGACCTCGAGGCGGCCCTGGCGTCGCTGGCCGAGGACCTCGCGGACCTGGTCGAGTCGGTGCGCGCCGTCGAGCACGACCCGGCGCAGTACGGCCTGGATGCAGGCGAGGTGGTGCGGCGGCAGAGGCTGGTGCAGGAGGTGGGCGGCGAGGTGGACAACATGCGGAGGGAGCTGGCGAGCGTGGTGGGCGGCGCGACAGCAACAGCAGCAGCAGCAGCAGATCTGCCAGATCCCAACTCCTTCTCCCTCGACGATGGCCGGCCCGACAATTACGCCGAGTTTGAGCGTGAGCAGCAGCTGCAGATGATGCACGACCAGGACCAGCACCTGGACGGCGTGTTCCAGACGGTGGGCAACCTGCGGCAGCAGGCCAACGACATGGGCCGCGAGCTGGAGGAGCAGCGCGAGATGCTCGAGGTGACTGACAACCTGGCCGACCGCGTGGGCGGGCGGCTGCAGACGGGCATGCAGAAGCTGCAGCACATTGTACGGCGCAACGAAGACCGCTGGAGCGGTTGCTGCATCGGCGTTTTGATCGTCGTACTGATCGTCCTACTGGTGCTGCTACTGGTGCTGTGATTATAACCCCGACTTCTTTTTGCTTCTTTCTCTTTACGGCGCAACGGATAATATCGGACGGCTCCATTTAGCTTAGCTGGCAGGTTTAGATAGTTACAGTAGAAGACATGACAGCCGTGTCAGACACCCTCACACCTTCTCCAGGTCCAAGCCCGTCCTCACGTTGATTGTCTTTGCCAGCACCTTGAGCGTCTCGCTGGCGGCCGTCGCCTTGGGGATGCGCGCCGGAAAGTCGACGAGCGCGCAGCGCAGCGCCGCCACGCCGGCGTTGCCGTAGAAGCCCAGGAACTTGGCCTCGTAGTCGGCAATCATGGCTTTGAGCACGTAGCACTGCGTCTCCGACATCTCAGCAGCCGGCGTGTTGACAATCTGCGCCAGCGCCGTCCAATAGACCGTCGGCGGCCATGGGCTTGACCGTGGCACTCGCGAGAAGTCCCGCAGCGTGATGGCCGCAAAGCCCGCGCCAAGGCCTGACATACGGTCCATGTGGTACTGCTCCGGGATCCAGCGCCCTTCCTCCTTGCGCCAGCCCACCTGCGCGCGCCCGCGCTCCATCTTGTCGTTGCCACGGAAGCCAAAGAGCACTGGGCACACCACGCGGTACTTGGCAATAAGCAAGTCGATCATGGGCTTGCCGCGCCACAGAAACTCTGCTTCCGAGTAGACCTTGACCACGGCCTGGCCAATAGCCTCGGCCGTGCGCGTGTCAGCGCCGGACTCGTTGATGAACTGCGATATTGCCGCCTTCGACAGTACGTTCAGCAGGTAGAGGTACAGTGATGGCAGCTGCGCCTCGTTGTGCAGTGCGCCCTGTACCGGCTCGTTGCGCGGCTCTAGCACGAACTGGTTGGGGTCTATCAGCTCGCTCGGCACCTCCTTGAGGCCGGCCAGCAGGGTTGCGATGATGCGGTTTACCTGCAGGGTCAGAAACAAACTCTCCACGTTTTCCTTCTTCTTTTCTTCTCTCAACTCACCGGCACTTTGTTCTCTTTCAACCCGCCGCTGGTCAGCTGGCCGAAGGACTTGCGAATGTCTCGTCGCATGTCGCCCATCCGCGCCTTGAGCGCTGGGTTCGTCTGTGTCTGTTGTGCCATGAACTTGCGCAGCTCTTTGAGCTTCCTGTGTACTTCCAAGTGACGATCGACCGCGGGTTGCGCCGCTGCAGCAGCTGGAGGTCTTGTCGATGAGCCGTTTGCCACTGGAGCTCCACTGCCGCCAGCAGATGGTTTTGCTGTTGCTGTTGCTGTCGCTGCTGGCGCTGCCGTCGAAGCCGGCTTCTGGAAGGGTGACTGTGTCTGCGTTTGCGTCGGTCGTTGCCCCTGTTGCTCCTGTTGCCGCTGGCCAAGTGATGGCGCATTTCTTGAGAAGCCGTCCATCACTGGTACGGGTGGCTTCTGCTCGCCAGCAGGTGGCTCCGCTCCCTTTTCTGCTCGCGGAGGAACAGACTGTTGTTGCTGCTCCTTCGCCGTCACGACGGGCTTCGGCATTGGCGCCGCTTTCTGGGCCGCCAGCCGTGCCTCGTCTTCCAGCTGCTTGATCTTGGCCTGCCGCTCCTTTTCGATGCGTTTGGCCTCCTCGGCCACCCGCGCGATTCGCTGGCGCTCCTCCTCCTCAATCTGGCGCTGTGCTTCGGCCAGCTCGTGCAGCTCAAAGACGTGCAGCGCTGCCTTGAGCACGCGCTCGTGCACGCGCTGCGCTTCGGCGTAGTTGCGGCGATGCGCCTCGGGCGAGTTCCGTGTTTCCAGCAGAAAGTCAGACACGTCGGGTGGATCGGACATCGGGAAGGCCTGGTGCCGGCCCCGCGCCGGCGTGCTCCTGTCGGCTCCCGGTCGGAGCGGCGAGGAGTTTGCCATGTCGCGGGCGTCGAGAACGTGGTGCGGGAAGGGATGGCTGCTATCGCATGGCCCAAGCCGTGTAGAGCTTTTCTCCCGGTTCGAAACGCGCTGGTGCCGTGCTAAATCCAGTCCCGTCTTTTTAGTGGAATGGCGCAGCTGCGGGCGCTGGCCAGAAAAGATCTGCGCTATTTGCCCCGAACCACCCGCTAGACCGCCCTCTGTAACGACGGCGAATCCTCGTAAGCCACCCTTCCAGTGCTCGGAGCAAGCAGTAAGCAAAGCGTCGCCATTCTGCCAGGCGGTGAGCGGCCAACATGCTCAATGGCAACGGAGGGAAAAGCGGGGCCATGTCCCCACCAGCACCAGAGCTGGGGCAACGACGTTTCTTTCCTGCATCACCACTTCTCTTCCTTCCCTCTGCATTTCCCTTTCGTCTCCGGCTTCGTCTGTCGCCGCTTTTCTCTCTCTCTATCTCTCTCTCTCTTTCTTGCATCTCCAGTCTTTCTCTTCATTACTACCATCGCCCTATTTGGTCTCTCCCTCAGTCTTTTGTGTGTGCAAGCTCGTTACCTACCTAGTGCTCAAAAAACGCAACGTCTCGCCATTGCCCCCCCTCCTTTCGCCTCTTCCCGCTCTGCCCCTTTTCAACATTGGTCGTTCTGGGCTACATTCCAACCCCATTCTTTCCCTTCTGCATCGATCTGCTGCCATCCGTCATCGCCGGCCCGTTCCCGGACGCCCAAGCGTCGGTAAAACAACAAAAAAGCACAAAAAAAACAACAAATACGAGGCCATCTCGCTCGCCATCGTCGGCATCAAAAACATCCAAAAGCAAGGCGCCCTGTGCGTCCTTTTATCTTACGCAGATCCCTTGTTGTTCCCTGTCATTTCTTGCGCACTCTGAGCTTTCTGCCATCCTGTTTCATTTCTGCCCGACCCCCTCGTCATGGACCAGCAGCAGAAACCCGCCTCCGGAGGCGTCCCCGGCCCGGCTGGCCGTCGTCTGCACATTGCCCATCGCCGCAGTCCGTCGGAACTGACGCCGCTAATGAGCATGTTTGCAAACACAAATAGTAAGTGTTCCTCGTCGTTCGCGAAGCCGGTGCTGTTGTCCTTGACTCGGCTTGCTGACGACGCTCTCCTTGCCTCCTCAGCAGTGGATCCTGCGGCCATCCAGCAGCAAATCGACCTTCTTCAGCAGCAGCAGCAGCAGATCCAGGCCACACACCAGCAATACGTCAACATGGGCATGATCGCTCCCACGCAGTCCCTTGGGCCCGGTGGCGCCTTCAGCAACCTCCAGCCTAATATGGCCAACATATCGCCCCAGGCGGGTTTTCAATTCCCTCCTCAGCTACCCCAGCAAAACGTTTCCATGGGCCTGCCCTCGCAAACCCATGCACATCGCCGTAATCAGTCGGCAGTTCCCAACATGAGCATGGGCCCGCCGCCCGCGCCATCGTCCGGCGCCTCGGGCTCTGCTTTTGGTAACTTTGAGAGCCCAGCAAGTCAAGGCCGAGAGGGCCCGGGCTCCCGCGGTGGCCGTGGTGGCGGTCCTGGCGGCGGCCATCAGCGTCGCCACTCTCTTGCCCTGGCCGACGCGAAGAAGGCTGCCGAGATCGCCCAGCAGAAGCGCACCACGTCGGGCTTTCAGTTCCCCGCACCCAGTGCAGGCGGCACCTCGCCTGCTGAGAAATTGACGGAGAATGATGCAGGGGCTATCTTCAGCTCTTTTGCCAACGCTCCGTCGGGACCGTTTGATGGTCATAGCGCTCCACTGCAGCCTGCGTCTTCGACGTCGTCGTCGTCATCCCGGGGCCGCGGCTCTGGCCATGGCCGTAGCCAAAGCATGGCCGTCGGTCGAGGTGGTGGCGGCCTTGGACGCGGTACCATGGGGAATTTCCAGGCCGACACTCTGACCGGTACCCACGACTTCCAGCGTCGTGGTGGCAGCCATGCGCGGACGGGCTCTCGCAACTTTGACGGAAATTGGCGAAACCAAGGCCAGGGACAAGGCCAGGACAACATCGTGGGCCAGCAACAACAGCAGCATCAGCAACAACAGCAGCAGCAGCAGCAGCAGCAACATCACCAGCAGCACCAACAGCAACAACAGGTGCAGCCGAGACAGCAGCAGCAGCAGCAGCAGCAGCAGCAGCAGCAAGGCTTTCAACCCGGCCACCGGTCGCGCGGCTCCATGGGCCAGTCGATTGGCTCGATTGGTGCTTTCCAGTACACCGGCCAGCCGCAGCTCATGCAACTCCCTGGTCAGATGCTGATCTCTGGCGTCTTCCCTGGCCAGCAGCTCAGTGCCGTGCAACTGAACCAGCTGCAGGCGCTGCAGGCCGCGCAGTTGAATGGCCAAGGGTTCGTCGGCCTGCAGGCCAGCCAGCACGCTGCACAACAGCCGGCGCCGCAGGTTCAGCAGCAGCAGCAGCGGAAGACACTTTTCACTCCCTACCTGCCCCAAGCGAGCTTGCCTGCGCTTCTTGGCGATGGCCAGCTGGTTTCTGGTATTCTCCGTGTCAACAAGAAAAACCGCAGCGATGCTTACGTGACGACCCAGGATGGCCTCCTGGACGCAGACATTTTCATTTGCGGCAGCAAGGACCGCAACCGTGCGCTAGAGGGTGATCTGGTTGCCGTGGAGCTTCTAGACGTGGATGAAGTGTGGTCTCAGAAGCGCGAGAAGGAGGAGAAGAAGAAGCGCAAGGACATCACCGATACCCGCTCTGGCTCCACAAACGGTGCCGGCCAGAGCAGTGGCAATGGCGACGACAACAACAGCAACGACGGCGGTCTGCGCCGCCGCGGCAGTCTCCGTCAGCGGCCGACACAGAAGAAGAACGATGACGTCGAGGTCGAGGGCCAGAGTCTGCTGCTTGTCGAGGAGGAAGAGATCAACGATGAACAGAAGCCGCTCTACGCTGGCCATATCGTGGCCGTAGTCGAGCGTGTTACTGGTCAGATGTTCTCTGGTACCCTGGGCCTGCTGCGTCCCAGCAGCCAGGCCACCAAGGAGAAGCAGGACGCAGAGCGCGGCAACGGAAACCGACACGGCGACAGCCGTCACCAGGACAAGCCCAAGATTGTGTGGTTCAAGCCAACCGACAAGCGCGTGCCTCTCATTGCCATCCCCACGGAACAGGCGCCGCGCGACTTTGTTGAGAAGCACCAAGACTACGCGGACCGGATCTTCGTTGCCTGCATCAAGCGCTGGCCCATCACGTCGCTGCACCCCTTTGGCACTCTAGTGGAGCAGCTAGGCCGCATGGGTGAACTGAAGGTGGAGACGGATGCTCTGCTGCGCGACAATAACTTTGCGACGGACGAGTTCTCCGAAGCTGTCCTACGCAGCGTGACGTCTGCGGACTGGTCCCTTGCCAAGGAGGACGAGGCGGCCATCAGCGCCCGCCGAGATTGCCGTGGCGAGAAGACATTTACGATTGACCTGGACGGCTCGGCCGATCTTGGCAACGCTGTGCACGTCAGGTCTGGTCCGGATGGCAAACTCGAGATCGGCATCCATGTGCCCGACGTGACACACTTTGTCAAGCCGAATTCGCTGGTGGACCGCGAGGCCAAGAAGCGCGGGACGGCCGTTCATCTGCTGAACCGGACATGCGCGCTACTCCCGCACAAGCTGTCAACCGACATATGCTCGCTGCTCCCTGGCGAGGACCGTCTGACGGTCAGTGTTGTCTTCCAGGTGAATCCTCACAACGTGTCCATTGCGGAGGAGGACGTCTGGGTGGGCAAGAGCATCATTAAGAGTGGTGGCAAGTTGACTCTGGCGGACATCAACAATGCACTTTTCAAAGGCGACAGCTTTAAGCATGATGCCGCTGATGCCAAGGATATTCAGATTCTGAGCGTACGTTTTCTTTTTACTTTGTTCCCTTTTCATCCCCTTTTTTACTAACACGCAAGCAGCTGGTCGCACAAAAGATTCGCGAGAGCCGCCTGGGTACGAGCGGCGAGCCCATTGCACCTCTGCGCCTGCTCCAGCAGCTGGATGACGAGAACATCCCGATCGAGCACAACCTGTTTGACACAAGTGCAGCCGTGGAGCTGGTTGAAGAGTTGATGCACAAGGCCAATT
Source organism: Ophiostoma angusticollis (assembly GCA_019925545.1). Taxonomy (NCBI): domain Eukaryota; kingdom Fungi; phylum Ascomycota; class Sordariomycetes; order Ophiostomatales; family Ophiostomataceae; genus Ophiostoma; species Ophiostoma angusticollis. Next base: position 63,207 of record JADHKL010000095.1, on the reverse strand, counting down.
CCTATGTGGCACAGCGTCTTGCGCAGGCTCTGCCTGAGAAGGCGATTCTGCGGAGACAGGGAGCGCCAAACCCGCGGCGGCTGCAGACGATCGCTGAGCGTCTGACGGCGCTGGGCTATGAGATTGACTCGAGTAGCAGCGGGGCTCTGCAGAACAGCCTATTCAAGGTGGACGATGCCGACATCCGCAAGGGCATGGAGACGCTGCTGGTCAAGGCGATGCAACGTGCCAAGTACTTTGTTGCGGGCAAGACGGCCAAGCACTTGTGGCCGCACTACGCGCTGAACCTGCCGCTGTACACGCACTTTACGGCACCGACGCGTCGGTACGCAGACATTCTGGTCCACCGGCAACTGGAGGCGGTGCTGTCCGGGGGCAAGGTGGAGTACACGGAGGACGTAGACAGCCTGGCCAAGACGGTGGAGGCGTGCAACACGAAGAAGGACTCGGCGCAGAACGCACAGGAGCAGAGCGTGCACATTGACTCGTGCCGGATCATGGACAAGAAGCGGCTGGAGACGAACGGTGACCTGATCTCGGAGGGTATTGTGATCTGCGTCTACGAGTCGGCATTCGATGTACTGATTCCAGAGTGGGGCTTTGAGAAGCGGGTGCACTGCGACCAGCTGCCGCTGAAGAAGGCGGAGTTCCGCAAGGAGAAGCGAGTGCTGGAGCTGTACTGGGAGAAGGGAGTTCCGAGCTCTGCATACGTGCCGGAGGACGAGCGGCCGAAGGCGGCGGCATCGCTGCGGCTGTCCAACGCGGCGACAGCGGCGCGTCAGCAAGAAGAGGCAGAGCGTCTCCGGAGGGAGCGCGAAGAGGCGGCGCGCAAGCAGATCGACACGGGCACGATATCGACGGACGACACGGACGCGCTGTTTGACGACGACGACGACAACGCATCGGACGTTACGGAGGCGATGGCGGGCGCGTCGCTGGCGGAGCGGCCGACGCAGAGTGTGCCGGGGTCACCGTCGCGGCTGCAAGTCAGCACGGACGCGGGCCTGCACCGGGCACGTTCGGACTCGCGGGCGCCTGCGGAGGTACCGGAAGCTCAGCTGACGAACAAGGAAAAATACCTGAAGCTGTTCAAGCTGCGCGAGGAGGGCGGCGAGTACATCCAGGACGTGACGGAGATGACGCGGGTGCCGATCATCCTGAAGACGGACCTCAGCAAGAGCCCACCGTGAGTTTCTGGCCATTGATTTTGAGGACGTGTGATGCAAGTGGGGCAAGATACTGACCAGCTTGGTAGATGTCTGACGATTCGGTCTGTGAATCCGTATGCTCTGTAGAGCTGGACAAGAACAAGAAGAGGAGGGAGTGCGCAGGAGGAAGGAAAAGAGGAACGGAGGAAGGAAAAGAGAAAGGACGAAAGCAAGAAGGCCGACACACATTCGTTGCATTGCACTCGGGCTTCCACCGAAACACGACACATACCACACGCTCGTTCATTTCCGTTATTTGCTGCTATTTATTCCAGTTGCGCCTTCATATTCGACCAGCACACAAAATCTGCAAACACGTCAAAAACGGAAACGCATATACACACGCCCTCTACGAGGGGCCAAGGAGACGTGCAGGAGCGGGAGAGCAGGAGGCGGGATGCGGGATGCGGGTGAGGCACTGGCGACGGCGCTGTGAGCGTGCAGAACAAGAAGAGCACGGGAAAACGCCATTACTGGATAGACATTGTGCACGTTTGGCTGCGGAGGGTAGGAGGTGGAAAAGATTTGTTTGTTGCGGTTACTCGTAGGAACGTTTTTTTGTTTTTCCATTCAACATTGAGTGAAGTTTTTGCGTCGCTATCCTTTCAGGCTGAGTTCCGTAGCCGTTAAAGCCAGGGCAGGCCTGCGACGGGGGATCGTCACGATGGAGATGCCGACGAAGACGAAAAGGGAAGAGAACGACCGAGGAAGGAAGGATACTGTTGCATTGATGGCCGGCTCGCGGAAGATTCTTTCTTTTGCTCATGTCAAGCGGCCGTCGTTCTATTCGACAAGGCGATCTGCTTTGGATCATTCCGGCACTCACTTACCATCTTCTGGGCCTGTTTCTCTTTCATTGGTTTCCGGCGGCCGGCCTTGTCGATGAGCAGAGGAGAGACCAGCAGAGGATCGACAGAACCGGAGAATATCCGAGAGGTGAGTTTCGGCTTTTTTTGGACTCGAGGGTTGTCCGTGCTGGAATGTTGGAAGCATACATGATTTATTCAATTTATTTGTTTATCTTTTGCTCATTCCTATTGATATCTCCCCTTCTCTCAACTTCGATTCTCTCCCATTGCATCCCATCAACTTGCTCAACTACCGCAACTGCATTCAATTAAGCATCTTCTTATCTCTGCTCCTCCGAGCTCGTGGACTCGGCGTCCGCACAATCCGCGCGCCCGAAACGGCGCTGAAACGGCGCCGGGGTATGATGGGCGGCCGTGCCACCCCTGTTTTCCGCACACCTAGACAGTTGCGTTTCGTTTGCTTAGCTCTGATTGGCTGCCTGCGACCATCTTCACGATTGTCCCTGTTGCTCTTAGAGCTTGTTACTGCTCGGATGGAAAAACAGCCGCCCAGGGCCTTGCTCTTCCCCTTTCCCCCCCTTCCCCCCTCCTCCCCTTCATCTCTGGTCGTCCCCCCCCCTTTACTCCTTGCCCTGTCTCCCACCGGAAGGGGTGGCATAATCTACCCTTCCGCTGCTTGTTCCGGTCTTGGCAACGAGCCAGACGAGACGTCCGTTTTCCCTTTTTCTCTGGCCCCTTCGCCGGTCACCTTCCATATTTTTTCCTTTTTATTTTCCCTTTTCCCTTTTCTTCTTTCCTTTTCTTCCCTTTCCTTCCTTTTCTTCCTCTTCCTTCTGCATCCCACGATAGTTGTTCGCCGTCCTTCTTTTACGTCTCTCTCTCTCTTTCGTTCCTTTACAACCAAAGCGCTGGTCTGCTTGTCTCCTCTTCCTCGTCTGGCTACGACAACATTCTTTCACGAGCGCACAGTCAAGGTTTCTACGACACCCTTTTTAATATCCAGTCGAGTTGTGCACCCCGGAGGGCCACTTGCAACACAAAGCCAGGCTGGTCTTGCTTTTATTCTCTTCTTCACCGACATCATCCCACCACAATGCCTTCCTTTGCAAAGATTGCTGGCCTCGTGGCCAGCCTCGCGGCTGCCGCCTCGGCACTACCGGCCGTTCCCAAGTTCACGGACAGCCAGATGAAGCTGTACGAGTACAGCAAGCGCCAGAACGCCGCCGCCGCCGCCGCGGGCTTGACGGATGTTGACATTCTGCAATTGTGAGTGTTACTGTCTCCCTCCTCCTCCTCCGCCGCCTCCCGCTGACCGGCAGTGCTCTCACCCTGGAGTGGCTCGAGGCCACCTTCTACCAGCAAGGCTTTGCCCGGTTCCCCGCGTCCGACTTTGCCGCGCTCGGCCTGACCCAGCAGCAGGTCAACGACCTGCTGGCCGTCGGCACCAGCGAGCAGGCCCACGTCACACTGCTGCAGTCCGCCATTGCGCAGGCCGGCGTCAAGCCTGTCGAGCCGTGCACGTACAACTTTGGCTTCACCGACGCCAAGTCCATGGTGGCCACGGCGGGCGTGCTCGAGAACGTCGGCGTGTCCGCCTACCTGGGCGGCGGCCCGCTGATCTCGGACTCGTCCATCCTGAGCACGGCCGCATCCATCCTGACGGTGGAGGCGCGCCACCAGACGTTTGTGCGCGTTGCCTCGGCTGCTGCCGCCGCGCCGGGCGCCTTTGACACGGCGCTGTCGCCCAAGCAGGTCTTCTCGCTGGCCGCGCCCTTTATCACCAGCTGCCCCGACGGCTCCAACCTGATCCTGACCGCCTTCCCCACGCTGACCATGGCTGCCGGTGCCCAGGCCGTCGCGGCCGTTGGCCAGACCATCAACCTCGAGTCGTCGGCGTCGTCGGGCGCGCAGTTCTGCGCCTTTACCAACGGCAACATCATTGGTGGCACGGCCTTTTCCGCCTTCACACCCGGCACCGGTTGCACCATCCCGGGCCAGGGCGAGCTGGCCGGCATTGTCTACGTCAACCTGGTCACGCAGGCCCCGCTGACCGGCGTCATCACCGACGACATCATCCTGGCCGGGCCCATGGTCCTGCAGATCTCGTAGGCGGGAGAAGAAGGAAGAAGGACGACGACGACGACGACGACAACAACAACAACATCAAACATCCGTGGATAAAAAGAAAAGCACAAGGGACAGGCATATATCCTATAGACAAAACAACCTGCTCTTTTCTTCCCTTCCATCTCTCTTGTTGGCGACGCGGAGACGGTGACGAATTGATCATCGTCGAGCTCTTGGGGATTTTCTTTCTTTTTTTCTTGTCACGTTCCTGCTTTTTCTCTTCTTTCTTTTCTCTAGCTCTTTATTATAAACTACTTTTTTGTCCTGTCCGTTATGCAAGTGGCCCCGTGAGGACCGAAGACTCGTCAATACCATGTCGTGACCTTGTCGTGACTCGTGTTCTTCGTTGTGGTTTACTCTTGGGCTGCCTATAGTCGCCAGCCTCCTCCATGCATCTCCGTAGCCGTCGCCCGCCGCATCGCCGCCCTCTGTAGCGCCATCTTGCGCCAGTCCTGCTGCTGCTAGCTGCCGGATGCGTGCGCGTGCGCGTGCGCCTGCCCCTGCGCCTTGGCCTGCTCATCCAGCAGCGCCCTTGCCTCGCGCACCAGCGCCTTGGCCTCTTCCACCTCCACGCCGTCCTGGCACAGCTCCGACGCCAACACCACCGCCGTCTCGTAGTCGCCAGACGCCAAGGACGCGCGCGCCAGCCACATCCGTGCCTTGCTCGTCGCCGGCGTCACTCCCGATCCCTCGTGGCCCGTCCCGCCGTTGCCGCTGCCGCCGCCGCCGCCACCTCCACTGCCACCTCCACCTCCACCTCCGCCATCTTCGTCGTCCTCATCGCCCAGACGAGTGCCGCCTCCCAACGACTCACGCTGCAAGGACACCGAGTCGCCCATGTTGGCCACGTCCGGCTCGCCCTCTTCCTGCGCCATGCACAGTTCCATGTACGATTTGGCCTCCTCGCGGTCCCCGAGCTGCTCGTACATCATTGCTATCTGTAGCAGCACGTCCGGGTCTAGGTAGCCGGGTGCCGCACCGCCTCGGAACCCGCCGCCGCCTCCGCCGCCGCCACCACCACCACCACCACTACCTCCACTGCCACTGCCCGCCGCGTCGTAGCTGGCCTCCGCCATCAGCGCGCGCTTCATCGCCTTGATGCCCTCGCGCTCTCGGCCAATCTTCTGCAGGCACGAGCCCACGGCCACCCACATCTTGCCGTCCCACGGGCGCAGGCCGGCGGCTCTTTTGTAGTAGAAGAGCGCGTAGGCGTGCGCCTCGAGCACCTCGTACGTCTGGCCCAGCCCGTACCACGCACGGTAGTCGCGGCGGTTGACGTCGACGGCGCGGCGGTACGACTCAATGGCCGCGTGGGTGTTCTTGAGCTCGACGTACTCGTGGCCCATCAGCGTCCAGGCCGACAGGCACGAGCGGTCCAGCGACAGCGCGCGCCGGAAGTACTGCACGGCCTTCTCGTGCGAAGACATGAGCGAGTAGTAGTTGCCAATGACCACGCACGTCTCGGCGCGGAACTTGTCCAGGCTGCTGCACAGGTGGGCTAGGAAGGCTAGCTTGGGCCGCATGTTGAGCACGTACAGGATGTTGGAGTAGTGGTCGAGCGAGTCCAGCCGGTGCGGGTGCTGGGCCAGCAGCGCGCTAAAGTGCTGTTCGGCGGCCATCAGGTCTTTGCTGTGGTAGGCCAGCAGCGCGTTGCAGGTCAGCAAGAAGGATGAGCTGGGGAAGATGGACAGCAGTTGCTCGACGGAACTGGTCAGGTTGTGGCCCTGCTGGTACAGCTCGAGCGATGCGTGCAGGTGGAAGATGAAGGAGACAATGTTCTGAGGCAGCCGCGGCGCGATCTTGTTGAGCTCCTCGACCCGCGACAGCAGCATCGTCATCTCCAGCCAGCAGCCCCAGTTCATGGGGAAGCGGTGCACGCTGCGGACGAACCATTCCATGGCCTCCTTCTCGTTCTTCTCCTTGGCCAGCACCATGCCGTACCTGTCTGTCAGCAAGCCACCGAGACTGTTCAGTGTGAGGAAAGCTTACAAATACTCGAGCCAGCCTTGACTCACGACGCGCTCTTCGTCCTCGTCCGTGTTCTGGTCAAACCAGGTCTGCAGGTACGCGCCGATGACGGACAGCTGCCGGTTGACCACGTCGCCCGTGTCGTGCGGGCCCATGACCATCTCCACCTCCTCGTCCTTCTTCTTCTCGCCCGAGATCAGCTTGGCGTACAGCGCCAGGAAGAGGCTCTTCTGGCTGAGCTCGGGGAGTGTGTGTACGGGCTCGGCGTCGAGCGGGTTCTTGTGTGTACCCTGACTGGCGTCCGCGTGCTTGGCCCCAGATGCACCAAAGGATGAACTTGGCGCGGAACTCTTCCCGCCGACCGATGCCGTCCGCTGTTGTTGTGGCTGGTGTTGCTGACTCGATGAGAGCCAGTTTGCTGTGCCTGCGTAGGCGTCATCGCCAAAGCGGTCGGTGTGGTCTTGGCGGTACGACGAGAAGACGCCCGACATCAGCGAGTCGGGAAGGAAGACGGCGGCGCACCGGTCGTACTCGCGGCAGTCGAAAAAGGTCTTGGCCAGCAAGTACCGGTTGATCTCGGCAGCCTCGAGACGGGCCTCGGCAGGATCGACATTTTGTGTCACCAGCAGCGAAGGCATGTGGTCGGCCGACAGGTCTATGTCTGGGGGGCCTGTTGCGGACTCGGGGATGGACGTGAGGAGTTCAGCCGCCCTGTACGCGTTAGTTAGATCTCAGGAGCAGGAGCAGGAGCATGGGCAGCGACGGAAGACGCACCATTTAGCGGACTGGTAGAGACATCGCTCTGAGCACTTGACGACGGCATCTTGCAGGGCCGAGCGCAGATGGAGCGTCTCCTGCTTGCTGAGGACCATGGCTGTCGTCGATTGACTGCGGCTGAGTGATTGATGAACAGAGGCGATGCCAACGCGTCTACTCCGTAGAGGCCGGCGTAGTCGGCTGCAGGAACGCTCTTGTCGGGGTGGATCTGTTCTTTGTTGTTTCAGGCAGATTGCATTGCCATCCTGAATTGCAGATGATCTTTAGCTGTCGTGAGTCGGCAAAGCTCTCCCATGTTAGCATCGAGTCCGAAGTTCTGAAGCGCGTCACCGTCGCGACTGCACAGAAAGAATTCTGCCGCTCCCCCACTTGCCTGTGTTAAGCTCACCGCCTTCGTGTCCGTACCTGAGCAACACCCCTGACCCCACCAAACTCTTGACAAAAACAAGAGCAGAGCTCACCGCACCATCGTCCATTGTCGACTCCGTTGTGCATTTCTGTCTGGACACCTCTGTTTACGGATACATCGAGACACGATGGCGCAGAAAACGACCCTCAAGGAGTTCGAGGCGGTCTACCCCAAGCTGGAGGAGACGCTGCTGGCCCATGCGAAGAAGTACAACCTGCCAGACGAGTTTCTGCAGTATTACAAGAAGGTGAGCCTAGTCCTGTCCCTTCTTCTGTCCCTTTTGTCCCTTCTCCTCCTGACCCGCCAGAACCTCGAGTCCAACCCGCTGGGCGGCAAATGCAACCGCGGCATGTCGGTGCCCGATAGCGCTTCGATCCTGCTGGGGCGGCCGCTGACGGAGGCAGAGTACTTCCAGGCGGCGACGCTGGGCTGGCTGACGGAGCTACTGCAGGCCTTCTTCCTGGTGTCCGATGACATTATGGACAGCAGCATCACGCGGCGGGGGCAGCCGTGCTGGTACCGGCAGGAGGGTGTGGGCATGGTGGCCATCAACGACGCCTTCCTGCTGGAGTCGGCCATCTACACGCTGCTGCGCGAGCACTTCCGCAGCCACCCGTCGTACGTGGACTTTATCGAGATCTTCCACGACGTGACCTTCCAGACGGAGATTGGCCAGCTGGCCGATCTGCTGACGGCGCCCGAGGACAAGGTCAACCTGGACAACTTTAGCCTCGACAAGTACCGCTTCATTGTCATCTACAAGACAGCCTACTACTCCTTCTACCTGCCCGTCGCCCTCGCGCTGCACCTGCTGCAGCTCGGTACGCCCGAGAACCTGCGTGCCGCCGAGTCCATCCTGGTGCCCATGGGCGAGTACTTCCAGGTGCAGGACGACTACCTCGACAACTTTGGCCTGCCCGAGCACATTGGCAAGATCGGCACCGACATTCAGGACAACAAGTGCTCCTGGCTCGTCAACCAGGCCTTGGCCTCTGCCACGCCGGCCCAGCGCGCTCTGCTCGAGGCCAACTACGGCCGCAAGGACGCTGCTGCCGAGGCTGCCGTCAAGAAGCTCTACGACGAGCTGCAGCTGGAGAAGCGCTACCTGGACTACGAGGAGAAGCGCGTGGGCGAGCTGCGCGAGCTGATTGCCAACATCGACGAGAGCAAGGGGCTCAAGAAGGCCGTCTTCGAGGCCTTTTTGTCCAAGATCTACAAGCGTTCAAAGTGAGGCAAAGGAGACGACAGAGGGCAGATGGGTGCAGTATAATACATAGGTGAATTGCGTTTGTATTCGTGCGGTCGTGAAGCTGTACCCATTCCATGCATGTATCCAGTAGGGTCGAGATATTCCCCAAAAAAAGATAACATTCAGTCATTTGCGTCGTACCGGCATCGTCGTTCGCTCACGATCAAAGGCGCTCGCGTTTGCGGGAATGCGCGACACCAGCGGGACCACCGGCACCGCCGGCACCGCCGGCACTGGTGTCATCGCCGTTCCAGGCCGCGACGATGAGTGGTGCGCCATGCTGCGGCTGCGAGAAACGCCGGCGGCCACGGCGGCTGACGAGGTTGTCATTGTGTGCGAGCGCTGCGGCTGCGGCTGCGGCTGTCGCTGTTGTGGTTGCTGCGGTGCAGGTGCATCCGTCCGGCGTAGAAGGCTCGCGTTGGACGGCGGCAACGGGTCGAGCAGGCTGTTGCTGCCGCCGCTGCCAGATCGCACGGTATCGGTGGCGAGGTCCACCAAGTGAGTCGTGCCTGGCGGCGGGCGCACGCCGTGGCCGCGGCCTTCCTTGGACCACTGTGGCGGCTCCTGGAACTTGGGCGTCAAGTCGATGAGCGGTGCTGGCATGGTAGGTAGCAGAGAGGGCTGCTGCTGCTGTTGCAAGCTGGCATGTGCACTCGTGGGACGGAGAGACCGGCTGCGGGATACAATGTCGCGGCTCGGCTGCCGTTGATGCTGGCTTTGAGAGAGGCTGTGGAGCTTATGCTGCTGCTGCTGCTGCTGGACGAGCTGTGGAAACTGGAGGCCGAGAGGCATGTCCTCGTCCGAGGCTGCAGGTGCTGTCGGCGATGCTGTTTCGCGGACGGACTTGCTTCGCTGGCGGGCAGAGTGCTGGCTGGCCGAGTGCTGGCTAGCCGAAGGGAACCACGGTGTCGACTCGGCACGCTGGCCTGTCAACGCCGCCGATGCTGCGGCTACTGCGGCCTCGCGAGACGCCACAGTCGAGGTCGTGCGGGAGGAAACCGCTTCGTAGGGCTTGGTCGCGTCCGTCCTTTTTCGCTCGTCGTAGGCTTCGCCCAGCAGGCCACCGGCCGCAAAAGCACTGGGCTCGCCATGTCTGCGCATGGCGCCCGTGCCGGCCTCGGCTACAGTGGGCTGCTTCGCGCTGCATTCAAGGTCGAGGGACGGGTCAAAGTTGTTGCCGACGCCCCCAAAGAGAGATTCGGTAGCAGACTGTCTGCCTGTCTCGGGCCGCGGAACATGATCCACTGATTTCCTGCTGAGCGTCCGCTGGAGTAAGCCCATCTTCAGCACACCAGATGACGAAGGTGGTATAGGCGTCGCTTTCGTTGCATGTAGGTGCTGCTGTGATGACTCGTCGTGCGCCACCTCTTGTCTTTTCTTCGTCTTGGCTGCGCTATCCAGCGGCAAGGATAATTGGCGGTTCACGAGGTACCAGCTGCGCCAAGCGAAAACACGATCGTAAAACATACGAGCCTGCCCCGAGTCGTCGGTGGCGAAAAAGTGTACAAAGTTGGCCGTGTTCAGGAACACGGTGGTGCGCTGCTGGCTCTTGATGGCAAAGCAATGCTTCTTGGGCGGCCGCAAATGCTTGCGCAGCTGGTAGTCGGTGGGCGTGTAGATGTCGTAGTCCGACAGATGGCAAAGGTTCTGGAAATCGCTGCCGCTGGCCGAACCGCCGCCGCCCTCGCTGGGCAAAAAGGCCAAGCGGCTCTGGTCGGCCTTTTTGGAGGCGACCAGCTGGCCGGTCTCTTCGACCAGGGTGATGTAGCGCTTGCTCCAGCGACCAGGCTTCTGCGAATGATACATGGGCAGGAAAACGAATCCGGATGGCGTGGAGGACCGGCTGCGCGGCACGGATGTCACGTCCAGGTCGACAGCATGGCCGTTGCGGCCGATAGACACGGCTGCGTCGTCCGGGGACACCATGACGGCGAAGCTGTTGTCGGAATCGTTGTCCCACGAGCCCATAATGTCACGCACGCGCTCGTAGCGGCGCAGGCGTCGCTCCAGGCCGAGGCGCGTGTAGCTCTCGAGAAGGACACTGTCGACGGGGTCGATGTGGCAGGAAAGCAGCTGGGCAGCCGTTGCGAGGACATCGGCGACGGTCGTGTCTGCCAGAACGGGAACGTTGACGGAAAACTGCTGGCAGCGAACAACAACAACACGGTTGGCTGCACTTCCAGGGGCGGAGGAGAAGGGGGCATCCATCTGCGGGACAGATTTTGGGTCGATGATGAGGTGGGCGGCGTTGACCGGCAGGAGAGGCGGTTCCGAAGCACTGGTGGTGCGGCTGCTATTCTCGCGGCTGCTGCTGCCGTTGATGCTTGCGTGGGATGGCGTTGTCGGATGGGACAAGGGGCTGCTGCCGGCAATGGCAAGGGGGGAGATGGGCGTGCCGTAGGCGTCTTTTGGCAGACTGGGAACCGGGGATGAGAGTGGAGGAGGAGAGGAAGCAGGAGGTACGGCAGAGGACAGGCCGCGGCGCCGGGTCCAAAAGGAGAACATGTCGCGCGACGGGCTCTTGGGCGGCAAGGGGGTTGGCTTGTGGTTGGCCAGCTCGCGCTGCAGGCGCTCAAGGTCCTTTCGTTTCTGTTCGGCCAGGAGGCGCTCGGCGTTGGCCTCACGTTGTGCGACGTCGTCTGCATGTGGCGGTGGGGCGTAAAGAGAGGTGCTGAGCAAGTGGTTGTCCATGGATATGGCCATGGCGCCACGGGCCCTGGCGGACGGCAGGGGCACGAGGTTCTGTGTAGGAAGAGGTTGGGGAGCTGCTGCGGCTGCTGTGGCTGCTGTGGCCACTGCTGTGACCGCCGCAGTTTCTGCCGGGTTGGCTGCCTCTGGAAGAAGGGGTGCAGGCTCTGGTGGTGCAGCAGGGCGAAGAGGTGGCGGACGAGGTCTCAGACGTGCGGGTCTCGCAGGTGTGTGTTGAGGAGGGGAAGTGGGTGCCGCGGTTGGCGGTGACGCCGGTGGCGTTGATGCCGGCTGAACGTCCAGCACAGCCGCAGCCGACAGCAATGGTGGCTCGACGCACCGGCGCGACTTAGGAACATTTGCGCCGCGGATGGTACGGTACCTGGACGGCTTCAGCGGTGGTGGACGGTCGGTAGCAGCAGACATGGCGATGATGGCGCAGAATGAACAATAGAGACGAAAAAGGAAGGCGCGAAAGAAAAGGTCACTGCGTCGCGGGAGAGCAGGTCATCGACCGTTGGCCGTTGCCAATTACCGCGTGACAGCTGGGGAGCGTGACAACTGGGGAGAGATGGGAGGTGTCAAAGGTCAGACACAGCGCGGCCAAAATGAGTGTCGACTGGCCATTCTCGAGGAAAGTAAAGCGTGGTGAGAGACGAGGTCAGAGAAAGCGACGACGATTCAATAAGAGAAACAACACGACTCTGAGAAGCAAGAATGTACAACGAATAAAGAATGCAAATGCAATCGAGCGTCATCCTCACTCGCTTTCTCCGCAGGCGTTTGCATGCCAAGTAAGCCTTGTGCTGGTCATCCACTGGCCCGGCATTGAAAGAAAGCCTGAACAAGCGGGACCTTTTTTGTGCCTGCATTGTCACATTTCACAGATCGGACACGAGACGGGAGTGCCCATAATAGCGCGGGTCAGGAACAGATGGGCGCTGTGGAGTTTGGGTTCCGTAATAACTGCCTGAACTGTCAGGCCCAAAATATACTGAGAGTGACACTAATGGCAGTTCCTAATGCCTGTATGCTTTCAACTCCCGCTGCCACCAGTCTCGGAAATTTTGCGTGTGCACGGGAATGCCCAACACCTGCAGCGCTTTGGTGCTCAGATGACAGTCGTACGGCCGCTGCACGCCCCCCGGCACGTTGCCGCCCGTCGCATCGGGCTCGAGCCGCTCCAGTCCGACGCCGAGCACCTCGGCCAGCAGCTGGCAGATCTGGTACTTGGTGAAGCGGTCCTCGCTGGAGAACTGGAGGATGGTGGGCAGTTCGTCGTTGGTCGTCAAATACTTGGTGGCAATATCTAAGAGAAACGTTAGCTCTCCTCTTTCTCCCTCATTCTCTCCCTCCCTCTCTCCCTCCCTCCCACCCACCTTTCAAGACGCGGCCGACATCCTCCGTGTTGGTCGGGTACCGGATCGACCAGTCATCCATCTTGGCTGACACGTCAACTGCCTGCACCTTGTTGACAGTGTCCAGCAGCACGTTGACTGCGCTCTCAGCCGGCTTCTCAGCGGCGCCGTACAGTACGGGCACGCGCAGCACCACGGCGCGCGCTTTCTTGCTCCCGTCTTTCGTATCCTGCGCCTGCGCTTCATACGCCCCAACCACCGCCCGCTCGCCGTCGAGCTTGCTCTGCCCGTACAGGTTGGGTGGCGCCGGCGGCGCATCGGCCTCGTATGGTGCCTGGCCGGGTGTGCCGGGGAACACGTAATCCGTGGAGATGTAGATCAGCAGCGCGCCGCGAGTCGCACAAAGCGTTGCCAGTGTCTTGGACGCGTCAATGTTGAGCCGCCGCGTGCCCTCGGGGTCCCTGTCGACCTTGTCGGGGAAGCGGTTGGCGGCGCAGTGAACGACGACCTGGGGCCTGCATGGTCAGAAGTATTCGCGAATTTTCATCCGAGTTCGTCTCCGTGTCCTTCTTCTATCCCCGAGTCCAGCTCTGGGGTCCTCAACGCAAAACGTACCCAACCGTGTCCAGCACTTGCTCGATCTCGGACGCGTTCTCTAGGTCGACCTTCAGCAGCGTCTTGCCGTCGGCGCGTGAGAAGGCCGTTCCTGTCACCGTCCAGCCGGCCAGGTCAAAGGCCCGAACCACCTGCCGGCCCAGCAGGCCTGATGCGCCAGTCACAAGTACTCGATTTTCCGACATGGTGTGTGAATGGACAGTTCTAGATCACAGGTGAGAATGTGTCCCGTGTGGGGATTTGGAGACATCCGCGGGGTTAGGTACGCTACGTCAGTAATGTTACAGTGAGGCAACCTGCCTTAGTCAGAATCGTGCGCTTAGAGAGCATCGTGCCAGAACCCCTCTCTGATGTACGGAGTACTGACCGAGTTTCTGTGCCATTGTCCACCTAACTCTCTCTCAGACTCTCAGTCTCCGGCGTCACTCGAATTTTCTCGACCATATTCTCTTCTTTCGCCCTCATTTCATTCTCTTGTTCTAGACTTTTTATCTCTCCACCCTCTTCCGTCGTTATATTCCTTGTCCCCCGTCTTCCACCGTCCCCAAACGTCGACACTTTTTGCGTTTCAACACGACTCCAATCCGGACACCGTGACAGCAACCACATTATCGTCCTCCTCCCTCCTCCCTCATTTATCGAGAAACATTGTCTGACGATCCGTTGGAAACTTTCACCAACCACCATGAGCGGCGCGGCAAAGCAGCGGTTAATGTCGGAGCTGAGCGCTCTGCAAAAGGAGCGATGGCTGAATATCGACGTACGTCTCTCGGCTGCGTGTCTCGCCCAAGAGGGAGGACTGCGTGGGGGTGGCGGAACAGGATTTCTGCTAACATTTGCACCTCCTAGGCCGATGATCTTTTCCGATGGCGTGTCGGCGTGGCTGTCCTCAACCCCGACAGCGATTTTTATGGCGGCTACTTCACGGTAAGTCTCTCCCCTCCCTGCCTCTTCCCCAAAGATCTTTACCAACACAGCCAGGGCGAGTTTCGCTTCCCATTCGACTATCCCTACCGACCGCCCGTCTTCCGCTTCCACCCGCCCATCTTCCACCCCAACGTCTACGCGAATGGCATGCTCTGCGTCTCTATCCTGCACAGCCCCGGCGAGGACATCATGTCCGGCGAGCAGGCCGGCGAGCGCTGGTCACCCCTGCAGGGCGTCGAGTCTGTGTTGCTCTCGATTTTGCTGCTGCTTGACAACCCCGAGATCAACTCGCCCGCCAACGTTGACGCCAGCGTTATGTACCGCGACAACCGCACCACCTACCGCGGCCGCGCCGCGTTCGCCGTCGAGCGTTCCAAGAAGGATATCCCTGACGGCTTTGTCATGCCGTGTGACTACGTCGACGAGCCGCCGCCATCGTCGTCCAAGATGGCCGACAACGACGATGCCTTTTGGGTTGAGAGCGATGAGGAGCCGGACTTTGGCAGCGATAGCGACGAGGATGAAGAGGAGGAGGACGAGGAGGAGGAAGATGACGATGACATCAAGGACGAGAGCGACGAAGACGACCAGCAGAAGGAGAGCATTCCGTAAGCTTGGGACTTATCTCTCGCCACGATCACGACCTGTCGTTGATTTCCATCCTCGTCCATTCCAGCCTGGCGTTACGGTCCTCAAGGCTTGCTTTTATCATTTTCCCCTTCCTCTTCTCTCCCCTTGCTCTACCACGCATAGCGCACCTGGTGGTGGTGATCTGCACAACTGGCGTTACTAGGCGGCCGAGGATCACCGGCGGCCTTGCCTCGACATTGTTATCCGAGGCCGACCGACAGTTGTCCGAATCGTGAAGGAGACCTCTAGTCTCGTTCTCGTCAACGGCGTATTCCATTTAAAGTGCGTCTACGGGATACTATCCTAGCCGGTGATTGCGGGTCTTTTGGTTCTATCTTCTCCGTTTGTTTGGCAAGTAGTAGTCCGGTCAGTTAACTGAACCTTTTGAGAATTACTTGATACTGTCACCTTGAGTTGTTGTGTTTTGCGAACTACCTACGGAGTTCGGAGTACGGTGTATCTTCGCACGTCGCTAAAGTGAAAGCTTTTAGAGGTGGCAAGGTGCTGTGCGGCGGTCCAAGTCACTGCGCGGCTCTGGCCTGCAAGGCTAGGTACGCTAGGCAGATGTGGGGATCGCCGTCATCTTGTGCAGGCGCGCAATTTCTCCTGCCAGAGCTCCTTACCATCACCTGCTCAGGCTGCTTCAACGACAAAGCTGCATCGAGCGCCAGCTCCTGGCTTCGCCATCTGCATTAGCCTGCATACACATCCTCATTTGCATTTCATAGCGACCCGCCTTCAAACCTACCCAGCACCACCAGAAGCGTCCGCTTTCTCCGGACAGCTTGATCTAGGAGCAACAACATCAAGCCAACTCGCTCCTCTTGCCAAAGACTTGCTACGGTGTCACTCTGCGTGCTCTCCTGCCTTCCGTCGCCTTTACTCACCTCCCGACAAGCAGCCCTGTGCTGCTTGTTTGCTGCCCGTCCGCCATGGATCCTCCATCTGAGGAGGCCATCACGGAGGTCTGCGAGTTTGCCAACCTCGACCCGGTGGGCGACCGCGAAATGGTCATTACCGCTCTCAGGGTGGGCATTCTGGAACCGATGGCGTTGGGGTGATACCAACCAACCGCTAACCAGCCATGTCTCTATCTAGGCAAAGTCCGGGAGCGTCCAAGATGTCGTTCTTGCTTACTATGACGACCCATCCAAGGTGCGCTCCAAACCATCTGCCTCTGGGAGGGCACTGTTCTGCGTCTGTTTCCCCCCTAACTTTTTAACACTTCTCCAAGTTCCGGCAAACCTTCACCTGGGACGAAGCCTCTTTCCTCGGCGACCGTGACGGCTTCAACGACAGCGCCAACCTGCCTACGTTTAACATCCAGGGTCCCGACGAGAGCGGCATCATCCGTGGCGTATCGCCGCCGGCCCCCTACAATGCCGTAGCGCCTTCGCGACCACCTTCGCGAGCGCAATCGCCGCCCAGCCACGTAGCGGACTGGACAACAGGCGGCGTCGGTGCGCCGACGTCTGCAGCCCAGGAGGACAAGGACCTGGAGCGCGCCCTGGCCGAGTCGGCCGCCATGTCGGGCATCCAAACACCGCAGGAGACCGGCATCACTACCAACAGCGAGGCATCGCTGCAAATGCCCTTCTTCGGGCCGGCCAACCGCGAGGTGTATGACCCCGACCAGTGGGCCATGGTGCGTGCCGCCCCTGAACCACAGGAGCCGAGCCCCTCCGGCCGGCGACGTGCGCCCGGCGCCCCGGCGTTCCTGCGCTGCCGCAAGACTGAGAACCAGACGCGCAGCTATCTGGGGGCTATTCTTACCGTGCTGCACGCCATCCCCGCCGCCCGAAATGCGCTTCTGCGCACCGGGTTTCCGGCGCCCAGCTACGGCCAGAACACGGAGTGGTGGAAGGGCGACTCCATCGAGCCGATCGGAACGCTGCAAAGTGACGATGAGCCGCCCACGACGACGACTGCGGTGGCCGACGGCATTGGCACGGACGCGACCGTCGAAGACGGCAACAGCGCTGTCGAAGAGAGCGATCTGCTAGAGTATCTACCGGCGAACTCGAACAGTGCACGGGCGCTGATTGAGGAGGTGCATCGGCTGATGGCCTTTTTGGATAACACTGAACGCGCTTATGGCTCGGTGGACAACCTGCTGGAGACGTCGCTCATGAAGCAGGCTGACGATGCGGACCTGGACCGGTACTTCTTCAGCATCCTGCACAGCTTCGGCTTCCCCAGCGTCATGGACACGTTTTTTTCCACGGCACACATGTTCCACATTCAGGAGATAGGCTACCCGCTGCAATCTGACAGCTATGCCTTGCTGGACATGAAGGTGGACGGCCAGGAGCAGCTACCTGGCGGAGTTTTCGACATGTACAACGCGCTGGACACAATCTACTGGTCGGACCTAACTCGGTTCGCGGCGCCGGCGCCGCCGCTGACGGTATCGATGGCGCAGATCTTGGCGGAGGTCCGCATGGCCGTCATTTCTCGGCTGGCGCCGGTGCAGATTCTACGGCCGGACCTAAAGCGGGTCGAGCCGTTCCCTGTGCCGGCGGTCATTTATGTTGACCGGTACATGGAGGAGCACCGGGCACTGGCGGCGCGCATCCAGACGCGGCTGCTGCAAGTATACCGGGCGATCGAGGAGAGCGAGGCGGCCCGGCGGCGGATCGTATTTTACGAGGACCGGTCAGAGTCTGCTGCGGACCCACTCAGTTTTGTGCGGCGGGACAAAATGACGCTGTCGGAGCAGGCAATCAACTTTGGCCTGCAAAAGGTCTGGCACTTCAAGTCGGTCCTGTACTGGCAGCGGCTGGAGGCGGCGCGCGGCACCGCAGAAGAGATTGACTTTAGTCTGGCCGACATTGACGGCATCCAACCCGAGACAGAGCGCGAGGTGGCGCTGCTGCGCACCATCCAGGCGGAAATGGCGGTGCACCGGTGGGAGCTGATCAACATCCGGAAGAAGCTGGAGCGGCTGGGCGCTGAGCGGCAGGCGCTCAAGGAGTTGGCGGATGCCGTCCGGCGTAAGTGCACGGACCCGTCCGAGGCCGACGACTGGGCGCCCAAGCACGCGCTGTGGCTACGCGGCGTCATTACGGGACCGAACCAGTTTTACCTTTGCCGGCGTGAAGAGGTGCCGCCAGAAGGCGTGCGCGACGCTGCAGAAGCTGAGCAACGGCAGCAGACACCCAACGTGGTCGACCAGTGGTGGGCAATCTCGTACAAGACGGACGATGACGACGCGGTCGGGGTAACGGTACGTTTCTCTTTTGACATTCGTTTGGGGACAATGGCCTTCTAACACAGCTAGAAAACAACACTGGAGGACGCGCAGAACGCTGCATTTCAGGAGACCGGCGCGCCGGTTCTTATCTACTGCAAGGACACAGCACTGGCAGAGACCGACACGCGTCTGTCAGAGGCGCTGCGGACGTTTGTTCGATTCGACAACCGCTTCTTCAAGCAGGAAGAAGCAGCCGAAGCGGCCGCGGATGGCACGGGAGCGAGAGCGGGAGCGCGGCGAACCTCTCTCATGGATGACGATACCCCGCGCGAGAAGAAGCGCCAGCCGGCGGAGGAGGCGTCACCGACGTCGCCGCTGAAGCGACAGCAACGGTCGGGCAGCATCGACTCGATAGCCAGCAACTGCGCGTCCTTTGGCGAGATCTCAGACCGCGAGATGGACGACGTGCCGTTGCTAGACGAGGCGTTCATAGAGGATGATCTGCATGACGGCATGGAGTGGGCCGTACCGGTCGGCAACGCACGGCGAGCTTGGGTATCGTCGTTGTCGTCGGCAGCGGCAGCGTCACTAGCTGCTGTCCCTATGACCTCATCCACTACGAATAGTACGGCCAGCACGAGCAGCACGGGCGACGTGGAGACGCCATTGCCGCAACAAGGGCCTCCGGGAGGCGGACCATTGGGAGCGGAGATGGTGCAGTTGGCGATGAGCCAGGCGGCGGCAGGACGGGGTGGAAGTGGCGGTGGGGGCGATGATGGAGGCGATGGTGGTGTAGATCGCAGTGAGACTTATGACGAGGCTGCCGCCGGGCCTGGCCATGCCCATGGCATGAGCGGCATTGATCGTCGAGACTGGCAGCAGACAGCTGGTTTTGTGGCGGCAGGCCAGCCGACATTGTCGGACAGCGAGGTGCAGCTGATCGCCGACTGGGACAACCCGGAGGGCCGCTATGTGGGCAAGCCGGGCAGGGCAGGGGATCGGCCGTAGCCTGCCTTTGTGAGGCAGGGGCTGACGAAAGGAAGATTGATGGATTACCTACCTACTGTATTGCTACGAGGGTGGCTATGAAGAGCGATGACTACCTAGCGAGCACAGACGACGGGGGCGTTGGTGGGACTTGGGACTGGCAAAAAAATTAAAAATCATGATCAACACCGCTATGGACAGATTACGAGACAGGACAGTAGCTTGGTCGCTTGTCTACAGCTCGGCCACCAGCTTCTGCACGGCAGCGACGGTGCCGTCGGGCGTGCCGGCCTCAGCCAGCAGGACCTTGCCAGTCTTGTCGACGACAAAGACACCGCGTACCGCGGCGGCACCAGCAGGCGCCTTGCGCAGGCCGATGGCGTCGATCAGCGTCTGGGCCTCGTCGCTCAGCAGCGGGTACGGCAGCTTCTGGTTGGTCTTGAAGGTCGTGTTGGCCTTGGGCGGGTCGTTGGACAGGCCGTAGATGGCCAGTCCGCCGGCCGTCAAGGGGGCGTACTCGTCGCGGAAGAGGCACGCCTGCTTGGTACCTGGAAGATGGGAGGAGAAGAGGCGTCAGCTGGTTGGATCCCGTGTGTCACAGCTCGCCAACAAAAGGAAGCTTACATCCAGGCGTCGAGGCCCGCGGGTAGGTGAAGAGGACGACGCCTGCCTTGCTGGCGTCCACCAGGGCCTTGAGCGTGGTCGTCTCGCCGTCGTTGGTCTGGATCTCGCCGCCGAAGCCGTCTAGCTCGATGGTCGAGCCGACGGCCGGGAAGGGCGAGGGTGGCGCGGAGGAGGTCGCGGAGTCCTTGGCTTTCTTAGCAGGAGCGGCTTTCTTGGGGGCAGCTTTGGCCGCCTTGGGCGCAGCCTTGGGGGTTGGGGCAGCCTTGGGAGTTGGGGCAGCCTTTGGGACAGCCTTTGGGGCAGCCTTTGGGGCAGCCTTTGGGACAGCCTTTGGGGCAGCCTTTGGGGCAGCCTTTGGGGCAGCCTTTGCGTCTGCCTTGGCTGTCGCCGTCTTGGGGGCCGTCTTGGCCGTCTTGGCCGTCTTCGTTGCAGCGGCCTTCTTGACGACGGGTCCCGAAAGAGGCTCGGCCGCCGTGCGCTTGCGCAGTACCATAGGCATGATGGGCAGTGGATGAGGATTTGAGGAAGAAAAGAGCTGTGTTGCAACTTGCAAGGTGCGACGAAAAGGACGGCAGGAAGATGCCAGATGGGATTGACAACAAGGGGCGATTCAGGGGCCTCCGACGCGAAGTGAATTCATTCCAGAGGGCAGAGTGCGCTAAGGGACAGGGGACAACTTACAGCCATTGTGCGCTTGTTGGTGTGGGTGTTAATCTTGTTGTTGCGGGACAGGAGAGCTTTGAAAAACCAGGGGAAAGCTCTCCAGGGCACAGCGCTTAAACGAGGGCGCGACCTGTCTTTATTATCGTGGGAGCTTCTCCGAACGTTGCCAGCGGTAGCGGCCGACACCGGCTCCAGCGCGCACGCGACAGCGGCCGCCGGCGCTGGACGATGGCATTTAGCTGGCCTGGCCCACTGCGCGCCCCCTGGACAGTGGACGGAGCATATTATTCCATCATCGCGCACGCAACTTGCGAGCTTTTTTAACGCCGCTCAATCGGCCCTGCCAATGAGCTGTTGCGCATTCTGGGTCGGTACACGCAAGGCTACAATCTGCCAGCTGGCGACCCACTCCTTGGCAACTGGCAGGTGCCAGCATACCCCATCGCAAAATTGCCGGGCAGCGTTGTTTTGTCTGGCCTCGGAATTGGCGCTGCACCAGACTCTTTCCATCCCGACTTCGTCAAGGCTTGTCGATACGACGCAATTGACAACGGCAACGTTCCCGCTACGCATCGCGAGCTACCTTTCAAGATGTCGTCCAAGGCCGCGGTCAAGGCCGCGACCTCTGTCAGCAATGCCATCAGCATCAGCAAGGTGAGTTCGCATCGACAGTTTGATCTCGCAAGTTCCCGCTAGCTAACCGGCTTCAAGAAACAAACACTCCAATCCAAGGGTATCTGGGAGGGCGTCCGCCGCGTGTTTGCCCTTGACAAGAATCGCTCCAACGGCGTGCCCCTCAACCCCTACTACCGTTACCCCGCGCCGGGCGAACAGGACCCCTTGGCCATCACCGACCCTGTCACCGTCCCCGCCGGCGACATTGCCGGCAACCCTTACTGGCAGCGCGACTCGCGCCGCAACTACCCGCGCCCCAGCGTCATCACCCAGGCTGACACCGTCGCCCTGCTGACGGTCGGCAGCGCCGCCGCGCCCAAGACGGAGCTCATTGGCGAAGCCGGCTCGCAGCAGCTCGTCGCTGCCACCGAGGCCGGCAAGACCACCGGCCTGGCCACGTTCCTGACCAGCACGGCGTCTGCGCCTGCCGCTGTGGCCCAGGACTTCTTTGTCAACGGCCTGCCGCCAACGCCCAGTGGGCAGGCCCCGGACGCTGCCGGCTCGTGGGACGTCTACAAGTACGAGCTGAACCCGGAGCAGTCGTTTCCCGAAAAGTGAGTTTGCCTTGCTGCCCTTTCCTATTCTTGTCTTTGCTTGTTTGCACGCACGGCTTCTCAGCATCGCACATTGACCGCTGACCGCTAACACGCATAGGTACCCCGTTCGGTCGTTTCGATGAGCGGTGTTTTGTCAGGGGATTTGGTGTGTACATACTTGCATTGCCGTGAGAGGAGCTGTTTTGCCTTTGTTCTAGTTTATTTTAGGTTTGAAGAGATTACAGAAGCCCGCCATACACTCGTCCTCGCTGCCGGGTATCTTGGTTGTTAATGTTGGTCACTCCCGTGACCTACTGTCTGTTCCTAAGGTGCTCATCTCCGTCCTGCGAGAGTATCTCCTATGGCCTCTGATGCGCCCAGCTCCAATGCCATCTTTTCAACAATGCGCGCCTTGCCTTGGGCCCGCTTGACTCGGTCGTCAAAATCCGCCACCGCCTCGTCCGTGTTCGCCGTAGATAGCGTGCCGGGTTCCACAAGTGCGTAGAGTGCGCGCACGTTCTTGAGCAGACGGCTGTTGCTGGCGCGGACGCCGGGTCCACCGGAGACCGAAGAAGCGGCCGGCCGAGAAGGTAAAGGTCCGCTCGCCACCCCGGCCGCGCCCTCGACGCTTGCTGCTGGGTTGCCTCCAGTCGCAGCACCGCCCGCTACCACCCGGTTTGCCCAGATCACTGTCCGTCCCTGCAGCCGGCCACACTCGAGGAACTTCTTGTACCCGTTTTCCAGTCCCAGTGTACGCCCCTCCACCCGTCCCGCGCGCTGCCCGTCAGCCTCGCCCTGCTGGAATCCTTCGGCGTAGAAGCGCTCCTCGAGGTCTAGCAGGCCTTCAAACGGGTCGTCTCGGGGCGGGGGTTCTTGCGGTCGCTGTACGGGTGGTTCTATGCTGTCAGGTGCCATCGCTCGAGAGTCCTGGGACGGACCTGTATGCGTCGGTGTGAATTGCAGATATTTCGTGAGGCACTGAGGCTAAAAGTGCCAGCATTGTCGACGAGGGTTTACGGATTCAATAGCGTCACGTGACCACACTTCGAGCAGCGAAGAAAGGAGTTCGAGATCAATTTCTCGACAACTGAAGACGACCTCCCTATCGGATCAGAAATTCATACAATGGCTTTGCTGCTATGCGAGTGACTCTTGCCTCATCCAGAAACTCGTCTTTCGTCAGCCCATTTACCCATACACTACCGACCATTCGGTAGTATTTGTCTCTCAGAGGCCCTTCTAACGTTCTTTCTACGCTGGTCCTGTCACATGGTGTTATGCACACCGGAAACCCAATCGCAGGCGAGAGAACAACCAGATCGCCGTCCCGCATAGCACCATTGGCCAAGCCGCAGAATCCGACGTCAGTGATAAAGATGGTCTTGTTGGCGAGTGTCTTGACGTTGTTCTCGAGGAAGCCGCCTGGCTTTGGACTGTCTTGCAGGTCCAGGCCAAGCTGTTTGAAATAGATTTTGTGGATGGCCTCAGCGGTTGGCGCCTCGTCCTTGGTCACGCGAAGAACAAAGGTGCGGAAGAGCGCCTCGAGCAGCTGCACACCAGGAGACGACGGCTGATTGTCGATGATGGTGTTGTTAGTGACGGTGGTGCTTTGATAAGCTGCCATGAGCTTCATGGTTTGAGAAATCTCGGAAAGCACCGCAACCAGCTGCGTCACATTGTCGGGTAATACAGCCAGCACATGGCAGGGCCCTAGACTGCGCGACCGCAGACGGAGGGTTGGGAAGTCTCGGGAATCATGCGCGTTATCCACATGAATGTAAGAGGCTGCCGGAAGGTTGTTGGTCCCGTCAACCTCCGCCAACAGGGCACTGGCCGTGGTCATAACCCCAGTACGGCTGAAGCTGTTGGAGTCCGAGAGGACGCTGCTGGCACCGAAAGGAATATTGGGTAGCCAAGATGGGCGCGTTTTAGTGGCTAGGCAGTCCGGATGCAGGTCAAACGTAGACCAGAGGAGGCTGGCGGCCTCGTTCCGCGGTAGCAAATAAACCATTGTGGCAAGAACAATGTCATCCAATGGCTTGGCATAGTCGGGCGGAAGTGCAGCCACAACATCGGGACTCACCAAACCATAGAGGGCATAGATGTGATCGCGTGGGTCCTGGCTCTCGCGGGTGGCTGTGGTAATCATAAGCGTTGCCAGCTTGGAAGCCGTGATGGGTTGTGAGTTGGCAGACGAGCCATTGCCGGCCAGGCTGGTGATGCTGGGAATGTTGGCTGAACTGATAAAGGTGAGAAAGGCAATCCACTTTTTCTTCAAACTGAAGCTCTCGACAAAGTGCGCATTGAGATGCATGACCTCGGCCTGCACGCTTGGCAGAAACCTATCGAGACCCAACCCCATCAAGTAGCGCTGAAGGGCTTCTGGATTTTCTCTCGTGAGGTACACACCTGCCTCCCCGAACTCCTGGGTCAAAGGGAAGCGATACACCCGTCCGATATGACACAGCGGCGGTCGGGCGGCCAGCAAGCACTCCTGGAAAGTCCACATGCGCTGCCAGTAGGGTTGTACTTGAACGTCGAGGAAGCCATGATATGCGCGGACCAGGTTGCGGTTGCGGCTGTTGTCGAGCTCCTCCGGTGGCGGGTTGGGTTGGCCGCCAGTGACGAAGACGGCGCCGTCTGTGCGCAGCCAGTCGAACAGGTATTCGGTAAATGGCGTCGGCGGCCCGAGCCAGATGAGCACCTCGGTTGCCAAGGAGTAGACTCGAGCCATGAGCGGCACCTGGATATTCTTCTCGGCGAGGTCCTCCTGATTGACGCACAAGGCATCGACCCAGAGCGTTCGCACGTTTCCATCGTGGTGACGGAACGCGCGTAGAGCCTGGTCGAGGTTCACCGTCACCGGGTGGATGGCACCGTTCACCGTGATGGGCCGCGTGATGGCCTGGTCACCCCACGTGTATGAGACGGCTTCAAAGACAGGCGTGGCCGCCTTGGCTGCCAGCGAGACTACCCGCAGCGAGCAGACGATGGGGTCATCCTCCGCGGAGGCCGGCAGGAGATCCAGCAGGCGAATCTGCACTTGCTTCGGGTCGAGAGACAAGTAAGCAAGCATGTTGGGCTGCTGAGGTGAGCGAAGCGCCCTGGAGAACATCTTTAGTTCAGCATGCTGCTTTATCAGAAACTGCTGCGACTCTGTGGTCAGAGCGTCTTGGTGGAGTTGCGAGGCTGAGATGAGAGGCAGCCAACAAGGGTTGTGTCAGCCCGTCAGCCCTGGTGCCTTGCACTAAATGGCCCATGCGCATCTGGATGTGCACTTCAGCCATGCGCGACATGATGGTGAGCGTCGGCACATCAAATATTGCCTTGGCCAATCAGAAAGTTGCTGGTGAAGCATCATGACTGGTAGCAGTCATTGTTCCAATTCTGCACTTGCACATTGCCGCCGTTGGCGGTGATAGCGTAACTCGAGAGTTAGAGTAAGGAAAATCTGAGCATCGTGAGTGAGACTGGTTCATCGTGTCTTCTAAGTCGCTGCTGGGGTGCCTGGTGGGATGCCGATGCTCCGCGTCCGCGGCCCATGTGCCTGAGCGGCAAGAGCCGGATGAAGTTAATCACGTGATCGCAGATCCCGCTATTCCGCACTTCAATCGTTGGTGCCACAGTCTCCAATAATCGTGGCAGAATGAAGAGGAGTCATCGTTTTGTTGTTCCGCTTTCCTCAAGCTCTCGCTTTTCGTGACTCCCAGTGTTCGTTCCTGTGTCCTAGGTTCCTCACCTTGACACCCTGCTTGCCTCGACAATGGCTGAAGAAAATAAGGTTTTGCCCGTCAAGGGCAAGAAAAACATCCTGGTGACGAGCGCGGTACGTTTTCGCGGATTTCACCTTTGGAAGATTGCTTGCTGACTGTCGATAGCTGCCCTACGTCAACAATGTGCCCCATGTATGTGTCCTAAGACGGCCGATCTGGCCATGTCCACCGTCTGCTTTCTGCGGACAGACCGAGGAAAACACAGCTGACCGTCAATGCAGCTGGGCAACGTCATCGGCTCGACTCTGTCGGCTGACTGCTTTGCGCGCTACTCCAGACAGCGTGGCAATCCGACGCTGTACATCTGCGGCACCGACGAGGTGAGATGCCCACATCAATTGGTCGGCTGACGTCGACTTCCTCGTGTCGACCTAGCTAACTTTGTCCTGTAGTACGGCACCGCAACCGAGGCAAAGTATGGATAATGCTTCTTTCTGCTGTTCTCAAAACACCCGTTAACCACCTGCCCTGCCCAATAGAGCCCTCTCAGAAGGCGTGACGCCGCGCGAGCTGTGCGACAAGTTTCACAAGCTGCACAAGCAGATCTACGACGACTTCCAGATCGGCTTTGACCACTTTGGACGCACCAGCACGGAGCAGCACACCAAAATTGTGCAGGAGATCTTCTTGAAGCTGTGGGACAACAAGTGGCTGGAAGAGCGCGTGACGACGCAGCCGTACTGCGAAGGTCACGGCGCCTTTTTGGGTGAGTGTCACGCTCTACACTCGGTATGCGTCGGCGCATGGCTGACACAAACCTCCAGCGGACAGATTTGTCGAGGGGACGTGTCCCCGCTGCGGCTACGACGATGCGCGGGGCGACCAGTGCGACTCTTGCAGCAACCTTCTTGACCCGTTCGAGCTAGTAGGTGGTCTCCGTCTCGAGCGAGGCAACAGGTCCTCCGTTCGCATTTGCAGATGACTAACACATCCTCCAACTCGCGCCAGATCAACCCCCGTTGTAAGATCTGCAAGGTGCACCAGGCGCCAGTACCACGCGAGACCAAGCACGTCTTCTTGGCACTGGACCGCCTGCAGCCCCAGGTGGACGAATGGTTTGCCAAGGCCAGCAAAGAGGGCAAGTGGTCGGCCAACTCGATTGCCATAACCAAGTCGTGGCTGGACAAGGGCTTGGAGGGCCGGTCGATCACGCGGGACCTGAAATGGGGCGTACCGGTGCCGCTACCAGGCTACGAGAACAAAGTGATCTACGTTTGGTGAGTGGAAGGCTGTCTTCCCTTGAGCTGTCTACGCCGACCTCTAACGAATTTTATAGGTTTGATGTGAGTGAATGGAATCAATGTCTAGCGATCCCCGGGACATGTTCTGACCTTGCCAGGCATGTATCGGATACCCGTCCATCACGGCGGCGTACACAAAGGACTGGGAAAAGTGGTGGAAGACAGACGACGTGAAGCTGTACCAGTTCATGGGCAAGGACAACACACCATTTCACGGTAAGTGCTCCTTGATCGGACCACAAGAAGCGGACAGCCTGTTCTGTGATCTAACAACTCTTCCAGCGGTGATTTTTCCGGCATGCGAGCTTGGCACAAGCGACAACTGGAACCTGGTTCATACCATCTCGACAACGTAAGTGTCTTCCTATCGTCGCCGGTTACAGTGCAAAGCTGACGTTCTAGCGAATACCTTAACTATGAAAACAAAAAGTTCTCCAAGTCGCGGTCTGTGGGCGTGTTTGGCGACCAGGCCAAGGACACGGGCATCCCAACGTCGGTGTTTCGGTATTACCTGCTGAGCTCGCGGCCGGAGACAAGCGACACGCAGTTTGAGTGGAGCTCGTTTGTAGCGGCCAACAACTCGATCCTGCTGGCCAACATTGGCAATTTTGTCAACCGAATCGTCAAGTTTGTAAACGCCAAGTTCGATGGCGTGGTGCCCGAGTACACAGCGGGCTTCACGCATGCGTCGTTTGATTTCTCTAGCTGGGTGGCGGACGTGCAGGGGCTGCTGGACGGGTACAATGCAGACATGGAGGGGGCGGTGCACCTGCGCGGCGGGGTGGAGAAGGCAACGGCGATCTCGAGCCTGGGCAACCACCTGCTGCAGTACCGGCTCGACAATGCGAGCCTGGAAGCGGAGCCGGAGCGGACCAAGACGGTGATTGGGTATGCGCTGTCGCTCTGCTCGCTGCTCGCGGCGGTACTGGCGCCCTTTGTGCCGTCGACGTCGGACTCGATTGCGGAGCAGCTGAACACGCCGCTGCAGCAGATCCCGGACACCTTTGACCCGACGACGATCAATCCAGGCCACAAGATTGGCAAAGCAGCGTACCTGTTCACGCGCATTGACGACAAGAAGGTGGCAGAGTGGAAAGAGCGGTTTGGTGGCACCTCGGAGGCGAAGGAGGCCGAGCTGGCGGCCAAGGCGAAGAAGCTTGCAGACAAAGAACGCAAGAAGGCGAAGAAGGCCGCGGCAAAGGCTGCAGGGAAGGCGGCGGTAGCGATAGGAGCGACAGGAGAGGCGACGGATGCGACAGTGGAGGGAGGCGCTGTGACGGCGGCGACGGAGGAGACAAAGGTGCTGCCGGTGCGGGAGAAGCCGACCGAGAAATAGAGGGAAAGGCAAAGGCGTGGGCGCGGGGGAACATAGACACAAATATTATCAAGGTATATTGGTCTATGTACGGCGCAGATCGACAGCAGATGCGTTTTGTTTTTCGTCCGTCGTCCGCTCTGTTTACATGAACATGCCGCCGTTGGCACTCACAACCTGTCCCGTGCACCAGGAGGCGTCCGGCGTGCACAACATGCCGATGATACCGGCGACCTCGGCGGTGTAGGCTGGACGGCCGCCTCCCGAGAGCGGATCCTTGGTGGCCTCGACGACGTCGGGCGCGTCGATGCCTGGGCGTGGCTTCATGAGCGGCGTGCGCATGATAAGGCCGCGGATGTCGGCGAGGAAGGCGGGCGAGTTGCTGGCGTACATGGGGCCCTCGACGGGGCCCGGGTTGATGGCATTGACAGTGGCGTGGTCACCCAGCTCGTGGGCCCAGACACGTGTCATGCCCTCGATGGCGGCCTTGGTGCCGGCGTAGACGCTCTGTCCGACGAAGCCGGCAGTAGACGACACAGACGACACGTTGATGATGCGGCCGGAGCGGCTGCCGGCGGGGGGTAGGTAGGGCTGGGCAGCCTGGAGCAAGCGCAAGGGGCCAAGCACATTAACGCGGTAGGACTCGTAAAAGTCGTCGGTGGTGATGTCAGCGAGGGGGCGGTTGCGGGCGATGCCGGCATTGTTGACGATGATGTCGATCTGGAACGTCCCACTGTCCGACTGGAAGAAGGCCTTGGCCTGGGCAACAATGCCGTCCGCGCCACCGCCGGAGGCCGGGTCACCGGGTTCCCCGGCGACGTCGGCGCGGATGGCTACGGCGCGGATGGCGTGGGCAGATACGAGCTCGCGGACGAACTTGTCAGCCAGATGCGTGGAACTAGCGGAGGTGTAGTTGATGACGAGGTTGGCACCCTTGGCGGCGAGGTTACGGGCGATGGCCTCGCCAATGCCTAGAGGTGAGCGGAGAAGCGGAAAGAGAACAGGAGAAGGGCGGCCTACCTCGTGACGAGCCTGTGACGATGGCGAGCTTTCCGTCGAGGACGCGGTTGGATGCCATGGTTTGACGGTGATTTGAGATTCTTTCTGTAGAGGATGCTTGGGAAGGAGAGAAAGAGACAATATTCCAGCAGGAGCGAACTGCCTTTTCTCTTATAAGTCCTGCCTTCCTCTTCGCATATGATCCAACTGCCGTTTAGATGGGCCATGAAGCTCCAATAGCACTGCAGAAGCTCAAGCTAGAACCCCGCGCTGGCGGCCGAACAGTGGCCGACGTGGGCCCTGCCCCATTGGAGAGGCAACGCTAAGCAAACCACCCAGTAAGAGGCAGTCTAAGCCGGCAGCCGAGGCGGGAAGATGTCCGCTAATTTTGGCTGCAAAGCTTTTGCAAGCTCGTCTCTTCGCCTTTGACACTTTCATACCACACGTCCACCCACCACCACCACCGCCGTCGCAATGGATATCCGCGTCTTGCAGTCATCGGACCTGCCTCTGATCCAGCATGCGAACCTCGAGAACCTGCCGGAGAACTACTTCCTCAAGTACTACCTCTACCACGCCATGACATGGCCGCAGCTCAGCTACGTCGCCGTCGATGTCAGCCGGCCGGCGCGCACGCCGTACGACCACCCCAAGATTGTGGGGTACGTGCTGGCCAAGATGGAGGAGGAGCCGGCGGACGGCGTGCAGCACGGGCACATTACCAGCCTGAGCGTGATGCGGACGCACCGGCGGCTGGGCATCGCCGAGAAGCTGATGCGCCAAGCACAGCTGGCCATGGTCGAGACGTTTGGCGCGCACTACGTGAGCCTCCACGTGCGCGTGTCGAACCGCGCGGCCATCCACCTGTACTGCGACACGCTGGGCTTCCGCAACGAGAAGACGGAGGCTAGCTACTACGCGGACGGCGAGGACGCCCACAGCATGCGGCTGGACCTGGGCGACTTGCGGCGGCAGATCGCCGACGGCGGCGACGATAAGAAGGAAGATGTCACAGACAGCAAGGATAATACGGAAGAGAAGGACAAGGAGCATGCCGACGAAGGCGAGCCGGTGGGCGAGGCGGGCTCGGCGGAATCGGAGGCGGCAGCGGCGGCGGCCGGGACGACGGCAGACGCCGCGAAGAAGCAGATCGACCGCAAGTTCAAGGTGCGCGTTGGGCGTGGCCTGGGCGTCGGCGAGCTTATTGAGCGCGTGGAGACAAAAACGGCGTGATAATGACAAAGAGAAGAAAGCAACGTTTTCCATGTTTCGTACCAAAGATAGATCAATCAAGACTGGCCCTCGCCCAGCTCCCGCGCATACTGTGCGTCTGCCTCCATGCGCAGCTGCTCAACTTCCCGTGCCAGCGCATCCACCTCCTCTGCCAAGACCTCCGTTTCGCGCCGTTGTGCCTGCACCTTGTCGTCTGCGCACGTCTGCCGCCGGCCGCTCGGAACGTCACGTGACGACTCGCCGGCGTCAGCGTTGCCGACGTCGCCGGTGCGCACCTGCTGCGACAGCTCCATGCGCTTGAGCTGCTCCTGCATCGTGCTCAGCTCGGCCTGCTTCAAGGCCAAAGCCTGCTCGGCCGCATCGGCCGCGCGGTATGCATCAGCGCTGGACGGATGCGACGACACCGCCTCGTTTGCTGGATTGTATGTGTCGTCGACACCCGGTGGCTGGCCAAAACCGCGAAAAGATCCGCCTCGCCGCCCAACCTGCCTACTGGCGAGACTGAACACGCCGTCCAAAATGGGCGCCACGCCACCAAGCCCGGCCGCACGGCCGCCCCAGCGAGTGGCCAGCATGTTGCCAAACGACTGGGCCGAGCGCGCGGCGGCGTGGGCAGCGCCGACGCCGCGGCTGCCGGGCATGCCCGGGATGCCAGGGATACCGGGGATACCGGGGATACCGGGGCCACCAGGTTGGCTGGGATCCAGGCAAGGTGGCGGTGGTGCATTGAAAAAGGAAAAGCCTGGTCGCTGAAGACGCTCGTGACGACCGTCACGCCCGTGGCGGCCATGATGCCCATGGCGGTCGTGGCGGCCGTGGTACGGCGCGTAGTCGACAGGATAGTCACTAGAGCCATATTGACGGTCTGCCGTTGCCGGTGGACCTGCAGCACCCCCCGACGGTATGCCAAACCCGCCGGAGAGGTTGCCGGTGCGCTCGCTGAGCGATCCTTGTCGGTGCATCTGCCGCTCTTGGTGCCGCAGCTGCCTGCGTTGCTGCTTCGCCTGGCGCTTCAGCTGGCGGCGCTGCTGTTTGGCCTGACGGCGCTGCTGCCGGGACTCGCGCTTGCGCTGGCGGCGGACCTGACGGCGCTGGCGGCGCTGCTGGCGCTGCATCTGCTTCTGCTGGCGCTTGAGGCCCTGCCACTGCCTCGTCATGGCCTTGATCTCGGCGCGCATGGCCAGGGCGGTCGCGCCAGTGGGGCAGTAAGCTGGCGGCGGGCCAGGCATCTCTCGTGCCATTTCACTCCCAGTTTTGCCGGTAGAACTGCTCCCCAAGATCTTTGCGTTGGCCTCCTTCACCACTTCCCGTGTGACCAGCATGTCCGGATGGCTGAGCCAGTTCTGTAGGTAGGCACGAACCGTCGGTAGCTGCGCGTCGTTCAGCTTGTTGTGGGCCGGCAGCGAGCCGACAGACGCTTCGGACGATTCGCTGTCGCTGGACGAAGAGGAGGAAGTGGACGAGGCGCTACTTCTAGAAGACAAAGAGGAGCGGGACGAGACGGAGCCGGAGCGCCGGGGCGTCTGGTGTGGTTGTTGTGTTTGTCGCGTCTGTCGGGCTGCAACTGGCTGCAACGGCGCCTGCGCACCAATGATGGTGCGGTTGCCGAAGCTGACGCCGCGGTCGTCTAGCGTCAGCCCGCCGATGCGCAGGCCTGTGCGGTCGGCCACGACCCGGTTGTTGCCAATGACCACCCGGTCGCCTTCCACCGACACGCCGGCAAGATTGAAGGTGGCCGCGCGGGACAGGGTCGGACTTGGCGTGTAGCTAGGAGCCGGAGTCGGGGTTGGACCGAGAGCTGTGGCCAGAGCTGGACCTCGTGATGTACCTCGAGCGGGAGCTGGAGCTGGTCCGGATGACTCTAACCTCAGAAGCTCAGCATCAACGGGTCGAGCAACACTTGCATCCCGGAGCCGCACGGCGACGCCGCGTGGGCCAAAAAAGCCGTCATTCCACTGCCGCAGCGTGGCCGCCACCTCGACCTGCTGCTGCCGGGTGAGGTTCTCGTCGACTCTGTCATTGCTATTGTCATCGCCACCATCCTCCTCCGTGTCGACCAGGCGGATGCTGTGTCCATGCCTACGTCCGCCATCGCTGTCGCTGTCGCTGTAGCCGTCGCTGTAGCCGTCGTCTGGGACTGCGGCAGCTTGCTTTGTGTCCCCAATCTCACCGATCTTGGCGTCCGCGGTGTAGCTGCCGCGGCTCCGCCACCAAGGCAGCAGGTAGTCGAGGAACGTCTGCCAGTCATCGTCACACACATCGCGCTGCACCAGTAGTGTCGCCGGGAAGGGAAAGTGGCGCGGCGTGCTGTCAGCGGCAACGACCACGGGTAGGTCGTAGGCGACCACCTGGCGCTGCAGGCGTGCCTCCTCGGGATACCCGGCCACGCCGATCGGCGGTGGAGGCGGCGAGCGCAGCGCAAAGTATGCGGCCGCTGACGAGGCGGCTACGGCAGCTCCCGGGCCTAGTCCGAGGCCGGTCGAGTCGAACAGCCGCTGCTGGTGCGAGGAGGAGGCCAAGGCCGCCTCGGCAAAGGACGGGGGTAGCGGCGGTGGTGATGCCGGCGGCGTGTAGACGACGTCATCGGGCGACGACGTGGTGGCAGTGCCGACGGATAAAGTAGCCACAGACCGGGTAGTCGTGGAGCGGCCAGAGACGCTTTCAGTCTGCGAGTAGATGTCTGTCAAAGAGTACGGCGGCGGCGCCTCGTCGTTGGAGCGTTGTGAAGCCATTGGATAGGGAGATGGGATGTCTCTGAATGAAGAATCAGTTGATGGCAGATTGCAAGGCGACTGAAAACTGCATGTTCGGCTATGAAAAGAAAGCTCTGGATATATACGGTTCGAATGCTGCAGCCTGTTGCTCCATCGGGTCATCATCTCTCCACATTGTTAGCGCTCGACCACTGTGGTACAAGGTGCTGTGAAGACGCCTATGACGCAGCCCCGCTTCTCCGCCCGACGCCACAGCCCCAATATGCTTAAGCAAGGCAGCAGTTTAGAGCACTACGTGCAGCTCACTCTGCCACCTTTGTGCATCAATCACTGCCGGTACAGCCCTAGATCCTCGTTTTTGTAATGGTCGGCAATGACGCTCTCGAGGTAGTCTTTCGAATGAGGGCCTCTGGACCGTGGTGGTTAGCATGGCGAAGCAGTAGAAAGCAGCCGGCAGAGACAATACTCACAAGTTCGTCACGTAGAGGTCAATCAGCCCCGGCGGCACATACTCCGTCACAGCCACCGCCACGTCAATGCCGCCGTTCACAAGGCTGCCGTCCGCAAACCGCGCCGCACTGCCTGGGTCGCCCCATTCCACAAACGCGTCCGCGTCCGTCACCGGCTCTGGCGACAACCGATACACGCCACCCACGGCCACCACGGTGCGGCCGTGCGCATGTGCCGCTCGTGCCAGTCGCGCGCCGCCGGCCGCCGCCGCAACCAGCACGCCGCCATTGGCCGCAATCGCCCGCGCTTCCAGCAGCACCCGGCTGACGCGCGGCATGTAGGCGGCCACGGCGGCGCTGCTGCCGCTGGCAATCTGGATGACCGTGCACTTGTGGGAGGCCAGCCGCTTGAGCAGCGTGGCCGACGACGGCGCACCCACCAGCAGCACCGTGTAGCGCCGCCGCGCCGCCGCCTTGACCAAAAACTTTTCCAGCGTGCGTGTCGGCGCCGACACCAGCACCACGTCACCCGGCCGGATCTGGCCCTCGGCAAACCCGGCGATCTGGTCGTCGGCCTGCCCGATCTCGTCCTTGATCTCCTCGATGCCATCCAGGATCTCATCGCGCAGCGCCCCCACCCGCGTCGTAGCTACGCCACCCGCAGCCAAGCTCGCAGCCAAACCCGCAGTCAAGCCCGCAGCAGCAGGCACCGGCGTCGAGGCGCCTGAGCCAGCCGAGCTTACGTCGCCACTGACGGACGACGACGGCTCGGCTGCAGACAGCAGGGTAAAAATGGACTGGTAGGGCCCAGATGGGAGGAGCGAGGTCTGCCGTGCGGTGCGGCTGAGACTATGCACCGGCTGCGAGGATACTGCTGTTGTTCCTGCCGTTGTTATTGTTGTTGTTGCTGGTATTGTTGCAGCCCTCAGATCCCCCACAGAGCTGGCCATGCTCTCGAAACCTGTCTCGTTCCGGTCCTCGTCCGCCTCGTCCCGGATCAGCCCCAGTACCCGCCGCACAATGTTTCCCGTCACCAGCTCCTGCGGCTGCGCGTCTACCAGCTTCCGCCCGACCTGGTACACGCGGTCCAGCAGCTGGTCTACGTCTGTCCACCGCGCCTTGGCCACCACCTGCGACAGGACGTGGGCAGTTACCAGTGCACATGGTTCGGGGCCACAGATCTGGCGTCGCTTGAGGAGACTGCACCGTACTGTTAGTAGAGGGACAACGGCCATGCGAAGATGTCAATCTGGCTCCGGCGCTGTCTCACCTCGTCGCCGTTTCGATCGTCGCCTCTAGATGCAGTTTCGAGTGCAGAAACGAGTCCAGCGTTGGTGCATAGCCGTGGTTCTGTGAGGGCGCCATCTTTGCGGAAAGACTGGCGACTGTAATTTGCGTCGTGGCTGCGTTTGTCGTTCCGTTCGTCGTCGATCTTCATGACTCCTTCCCGTACATTTTTGCTCTGGAGAGCTGGCTGCTTAGTCATCGGATATCCCTCGGTCTAGTGGGGGGTGACAACCGAATCACCCCGCTGGTCTCACCGACATATGGCCAGACACCTGTTGTGTCTGAAGCAAACGGAGATCAAAGGCCGGCATAAGATCTAATCTCGACGGCTCCCCGTCGAGAAGAACAAGAGGCAAGTACTGTCAACGGACTGTTCTCGGACGGCCAATGATGGTGCTGGCAATAGACATACTACCCATTCCCCGCCAGATGGAGGCCGCAACCCCCCCCTGTTTGGTTGCAGTAGCGCCGACGCCCAGTAAAACAAATCGGACATAAAGATGAGGGGAAGCCCATAGCCGCGCCGTCTCACCGCGTCCGTAGCGGTTGTCTTATTTTCTTCTCTTTTTCCCGTCTCCTTCTGCGTCTCTCCTGCCTCCTTGACAATTGCACACGAAAGACTGCCCAACTACCTACCACTTGCTGAGCAGTTCGTCCTGCTTCCCCTCCGAAAATGGGCGTCCGCGATGCCTTGGACTGCCTCTTCTCCCCATGGCTTTTCATGGCCAGGAGCCTCACCTACCTTCCCGGAACAATCCTGCGCCTTCTCGCCCGCGGCCGCTTTGGCACGCTCCTGCACTGGAACCGTTTGCAGGCGGCGTGGTTTGGCCGCTTCTGGGGCTGGGCGGGTCCGCGCATCCGTGAGGGCCACGAGACGCCGGTTTTGCGCCTGCTGCAGGGCCGCGTGCGGCACGGCCGTGACTTGGAAGACGTCGACGCGGGCACCGTCGCTGGCGGGAGCAGCAGCAGCAGCCACAGCGGCCACATCAGCAGCAAGAAGAAAGCGCTGCCGCCGGTCAGCGGCACCGTGATTGATATCGGGCCGGGTAGCGGGCTGTGGGTGTCCGTGTTCAGCTTGACGGCGGCGGGTGGCAGCGGCAGCGGCGGCGGCAGCAGCAGCAGCAGCAAAACTAAAGGCAGCTCGCCGTCGTCCTCCAAGAGCAGGCAGCGGAAGGGCAGCGCCAGCACCAGCGGTGTGGTCACCAAGGTCTACGGCGTCGAGCCCAACAGCACGCTTCACGACGACCTGCGGCAAAAAGTGGCCGCGGCCGGCCTAGATGGCGTGTACGAGATTGTGCCGACGGGCGTCGAGGACCTGGCCACCAGTGGCCGCATCAGCAAGGGCAGCGTCGACTGCGTGGTCAGCATCCTGTGCCTCTGCGGAATCCCCGACCCAGAGCACAACATCCGCGAGCTGTACAGCTACCTCAAGCCGGGCGGTCGCATGTACGTTTTCGAGCACGTCGTGTGTAAGGGGAACCGGTTTGTCCGCCTGTATCAAAGTGAGTGTTTCTGCCAGCGGTTCGTCCTGTCACCTGTCTAATCGAACACACAGGACTCCTCAATCTCTTCTGGCCCACGCTGTTGGGAGGCTGCAGCCTGCGCCGGGACACCGAGCGCTTCCTCCGCGAAGCCGGGCCGTGGACGAGTATAGACGTGGCCGCAGCCGAGGGCGAGCACTGGATGGCGGCCACTCCGCACATTATCGGCATCCTGACAAAGTAGGCAAAACATTTGTTTCCTTGGCACACGCCGTCAAGATATATGGGGCTTGGTCTTTTCTGGTTGTATCTCTCTTTTATGGTGTCTGTCTAGTACCGCGGAATAATCCCTGGCGGCTTGTTGTTAAAGATCTTGTCAATCTCGTCCTTGATCTCCGGCGTCAGCTTCTTGTACACCGCCACCGCCTGCACGTTCTCGTACACCTGCGCTGGTGCACTCGCGCCCGTAATGGCCGAGCTGACGTTGGCGTTCGACAGCACCCACGCCAACGCCAACACACTTGTCTTGGTGCCCAGCTTCTGCGCAATCGGCTCCAGCTGGTTGACCTTGGCCACCACGTCGTTCCACTGGTCCTTGCCCGTACGCTGCCAGTAGCCCTTGATAAACTCGACCTGTGTCTGCGCAAACCGCGAGTCGTCAGGAATGCCATCCTTGTACTTTCCCGACAGGATGCCCTGCTTCATGGGCGAGAACACGGTTAGGCCCAGGCCTGCCTCGCGATACAGGTGCGCAAACTCCTGCTCGACCTTGACACGGTCAACAATGTTGTATGCCGGCTGCTCCATCAGCGGGCCGATGAGCCCCAGCTTGTCGGCGTAGCGCCACGCCTGCGCAATCTCGTCCGCGCTCCACTCGGATGTGCCCCAGTACAGCGCCTTGCCGGTGTTGATGACGTGGTTGAAGGCGCGCACCGTCTCCTCGATGGGCGTCTGCCGGTCGGCGCGGTGCGCGTACACCAGGTCCACGTAGTCGAGCTGCAGACGCTCCAGCGAATTGTTGAGGCCCTCGATGATGTGCTTGCGTGACAGACCGACGTTGTTGGCACGGTTATTGCCGAAAGAGGCGCCCCAGTAGATCTAGAACGTTAGGCTCTCTCTCTCCTAGCCTCCCTGCCTCTCTCGCAAACTCACCTTGGTCGAGATAACAATGTCGTTGCGCTTCCAGCCATATTTGCGGATAGCCTCACCCATGACAATCTCCGACTCGCCATCGGCGTATGTCTGTCAAAGAGATTGGTTAGAGATGTGTCTGGAACATATCCGCCGCACAACTCTGTTCGAACTCACCTCTGCGCAGTCAAAAAAGTTGACGCCACAGTCATACGCAGCCTTCATGCAGGCGTACGTACCCTCTGTATTGTCAGCTCTCTGTTCGCCGTCTTCTACGTCCCTAGTTGTCCCTCAAGATCGGGGCAAGAACAATGGGCACAAACCTCTGTCGACATGTCCACCGTACGTCAGCCAGCCGCCTAGCGAGATGGCCGACACCTTGAGCCCCGATCGCCCCAGCAGGCGATACTCCATCTCAGGAAGGCCTTCGGGTTTGGTAGCCATTGCGGTAGATAGTCTATTGGTTGCTCTGTGTGAGTATCTTCAGCAAGTCGAACTTTTGTGTCAAAGGAGAATGCGGCAGAACGGGACCTCTGAAGGGGGGATGCCCCTCATTTTATGCTCCAAGTGCTTCACTTCTCTCGGCAGATTTGTGCCGTGTCTGTTGCGCATCTCCACTACCAAGAGAACAAAAAATATCCGTGCGATTGGTTAGCTAGAGACCATTGTTTAACATCATGTTCCGGTCAAGATAACTCTGCCGTCTCTCAGTAGAGGTCAAAGCCCGCCGGCCTACGGAGTACATTTGCACAACATCTTGCCTATTGCGCGCTTGCAGCCACAATTTCCTATTTGAGACACGAACACTGTGCCTCACGATGGCTCCTTCCTCAACAAGGACATCGCAGCCGTCGTACCTGCCTTTTGTTTACCTTTTGCTTACTTAATGGCTATGGCCGTACGTGTGGACAAGTATAAAACCAGCAGTCCGTGAAGTGTGCGTTTCCTGTTGAAATTTCCTCTCCTCTCCTTTTCAAAGAAAACCAGAACGACTCGGTTTGCTTCAAGACCATTGCCTTCCACCGATCACAGTCAACAGACCACAGCTTAGAAGCCAAGGTAGTCAAACTGCACAGTCTAGACTGTCGATCCGAACACTTACAACTATCCTGCTCGCTCTCGGCCGTGATCCACTAACTAGATGCAACAGACAACCGACATGCCTTGGGACGAGCCCAGTGCAACTGGCTTTGGCAGCGGTGCGGAAGCCGATGCAGGCTATAGTGGCTTCAACGACGCAGCTGGTGACAGCCGCGCCTGCTACAACTGTGGCCAGCATGGGTGCGTTGTCCCCGACACCGGTTTTCCTGACATGTTCGTTCCAGCGAGTGGTTTCCTCTCGTTACTAACGTAGACAGCCACAACAAGGTCGACTGCCCCGTCCCACGCCAGTTCGTAGGTGATTGCAACGCCTGCGGAAAGGAGGGCCACATGTCTAAAGACTGTCCGGAGGCTCGGCCCATGATCTGCCGCCGCTGCAAGATGTCTGGCCACATGGCCAGAGACTGCAGCGTACCGGTGACCTGCTCCCGTTGCAGGGAGAATCACTATGTGGCTGACTGCACAATGCCCATGATCTGCCGCCTCTGCAGCGAAGAGGGCCATCTTTCCCGGGAGTGTCCCACAGCCCCGCCGCGTGTCTGCAACAACTGTCGGGAGGAGGGTAAGAAGTGCAAACGGCGACTAGTACGGTTCTTCGTCAAAGTACTGACACACAAACAGGTCATGAGGTCAAGGATTGCAAGGCGCCCCGCAAGATCAACCGCATCGACATCCCAGAAGAGACACCTGATAAGGCCCTGGAACTCATCCGCCAGGCGGTCAAGGAGAAGGACCTGGACGATGTCAAGTTGGCCTTCCAGATGTACGTCAAGGCCTGCCCGGAGGCGACGTATGTCGACATGGAGCACCTCTTCCGTGCCGAGAACATTGGCCTGTACCTCGTCGGCGTGGAAAGATCTGACATGTCGCCGACGCTCACCAACATGGATCTTCAAGGCAATCTCGACCGCAAGTTCACGGTGACGTTCCGCTTCCAGAACAAGCCTTCTCGCCCGCGAGAGAAGGCTATTTGGCCGGCCAACGAAGGAGAAAATCTGGCTCGCCTGGCCGAGGGTGGTGAGCCCGTAGCGCGTGGCATACCGCTGTGCATGAACTGCAAGGGCCTGGGCCATATTTCGCGCAACTGCCCGCAGGAGAAGTTTGGGACAGACAAGGCCGGCGGTACTGCGTGTACCAATTGCGGCATCGACGGCCACCGTCTGCGTGACTGTGCGTGGGCGACTGTACCGGGCGCGGGAAGGCTACAGCAGAAACTAACAACCGTTTTTTTCAGGCAAGGCTCCTCGCGTCGATAAGTTTGCATGCCACAACTGCGGGTAGGTAGGGCGACAAATATCTACGTTTTTGCAGTCTCGTCAAGGCACTGAGAAAACTGACGCACCTCTCTCTATAGGCAATCCGGGCACAACTCAAAAGATTGTACGTTGTCCCCGGTGAAGCAGTGCGAACGACTGAGCCACGCGTGGTGAGGTCGATTTGCCACAGCAGGACTAACAATCTGTTTGCAGGCACGGAGCCACGATCGGCTGAGGGCGTAGACTGTCGCAAGTGCGGTCAAAGTGAGTAGCCCCTTTCGAGACTAGATCAGACCGAGGGAACATAAGCTCAACCATCTTCTAGCTGGCCACTTCTCGCGAGACTGCCCGCAGGGAGGCGGAGACAGCGGTTGCCGCAACTGTGGCCAGGAGGGCCATATGGCTCGTGACTGCACGGAGCCACGCAAGGTTGTATGCCGCAACTGTGACCAAGAAGGCCACATCTCGCGGGACTGCCTAGAGCCCACGAACATGGCCAAGATGCAATGCCGCAACTGCGACGAGTTCGGACACATGTCCAAAGACTGCAGCAAACCCCGCAACAGTGAGTTTTCTCGGGTAGATCAGGCAATGGAAAGACGCCATGTCCATACTCACAATCTGTACAGTGGACCGAGTCCATTGTTCCAACTGCCAGCAGAAAGGCCACTTCCAGTCGGCTTGCACGGCCAGTAGGGGCAATCAGTACGGGGACAACGGCGGCTTCGGCGACGGCGGGTTTGCGAGCAGCGGCTTCGATGCATCGTCCAGTGGCAACGGGTTTGGCTCGGGAAGTGGCAACAATGCCGCGTATGCCCAGCAGGACAACGGATGGTAGCCACCGTCGCGGGTCAGGGACGGACACTGCTGAAAGGATGCCGTTTATTTAGTTTGACCAGTCTGTCGTCATGGGTAGTGAGGGATACGATGTACGGGGCGAGTATATGGTTTGGCATCAACGAGGAAAGCAAGTAGTGACGATAGTGCCTACAGAAAAAAGAAACAAGATCGTTTCTTACTTTGCCTTTTTACAGAAACCCCTTCTGGCCTACCGTCGGACTGGAGCTCGTATTTTCGAAGCTTGTGTTGGCCAAGCTCTAGGAAGGACACAGTGGGTCGGGCCAGCACTTTCCGTGTCGGACCACCACGGAGCACTAAAACGGCTGACCGAAAGGCGACTGAAAAAGCACCGAATGCGCTGTAACAGTCTTAGCATGCGGCCACTGTGCCCCTGTGCCTGGATCTTATCGCAGATAAATTCCCCTCCATACCAACTGCCAACATTCATCAGCATCAAGAAACAGTCCTGTCCCTTCGACACCTTTGGGCACCGCGCGCAGCACTCGACACTTTTGGTTACTAGCTGGCTGGGACGTTTCCTTTTTGAACACCGGTCCTAGTCCCGGGCCCTCCATCGCCATCACCCCCTTTACCCCTTTATTACTCCTCGACCAGAACGGAACCTAAGCGAACCTCCTTCGACCTCCTCCTTGTCCATCATCACGATGGCATTAATTGCCACCTCCTCGTCAACATCGTCCTCGGAGCCGCCAAACGGCGCTGCTGCTGCTACAGCGCGCAGCAAGACAACAGCCGCTGCCAATGGCGATGCAGCGACGAACGGCAAGGCCACGAACCTAAAGGCGGTGACGGCCAACAGCAACGGCAGCAGCACCGGCAACGGCCAGACCCCGGACGGACATGGACCAGACGAGAATATCGAGTCGCAGCCTGCATACCGCGATTTCTTCTGGACGTACACAGAGGAGCCGCACCGTACACGGCGGCTAGCCATCATCAAGGCCCATCCAGAGGTAGGCAAAAAGGCCGTCTCGTCCTGCTGCACTATCTCCTTCTGACTCTCTCTCCTCGGCAGGTCACAAAGCTCTGCGGCCCCGAAACTCTCACAAAGTACATTGTGGCATTTGTGGTTGCGCTGCAGATCGGGACGGCCTTGGCGCTGCGTAACACCAGCATGTCATCATGGTCGTTCTGGGCTGTCGCCTACGTTGTGGGTGCCACAGCGAACCAGAACCTCTTCCTCGCGATCCACGAGATCTCGCACAACTTAGCCTTTAGCTCGCGGCTAGCCAACCGGTTGCTTTCTATTGTGGCCAACCTGCCCATTGGCATTCCCTACAGCGCGTCGTTCAGGGTGCGTCCCCCTCTCTTTTCTGCCCTTCCCTTTCTATTGCCCTCTGAATTGACCGTAACAGCCATACCACCTGACACACCACAAGTCGCTCGGCGTCGACGGCCTCGACACGGACCTGCCAACAGCCTTTGAGGCAGTTGTGCTCGACTCCATCCTGGGAAAGGCCTTTTTCTGCACCTTCCAGATCTTGTTCTACGCCGTCCGGCCCATGGCCGTCTTGCGCATCCCGCTGACGCGGATGCACGCGCTGAACGTAGCCGTCCAGCTGCTCTTCGACTACGCCCTGTTCTCCGTAGGTGGCATCCGACCGCTGGTGTACTTGCTGGCGTCGTCGTTTCTCGCTGGGTCACTGCACCCACTCGCAGGCCACTTCATTGCCGAGCACTATGTCTATGACACAGTAAGTCCGGAGGCTGCGGACCCAGCGAACAACATCCCTATACCAGAGACGTATAGCTACTACGGCCCACTCAACATCCTTGCCTACAACGTCGGCTACCACAACGAGCACCACGACTTTCCCGCCGTGCCGTGGACGCGGTTGCACCAGGTGCGTGACCTGGCGCCAGAATTCTACAACAACCTGCCACACCACGACAGCTGGACCTACGTGATCTGGAGGTTCATCTGGGACGACAATGTCGGCCTAAAGTGTCGCGTCAAGCGCAAGTCGGGCGGCCGTCTCGTCGGCGGCAAGCTGGCCAAGGAGACAGACTGGAACGAGAATGAGATACAGGCTTGAGCGCCTAGTTCAGCTGGGCTGCATTGTGAAAGCCATGTGTCGACCCGGTAACAGTAAATATTGATATCACGGGTTACGAAAAAGGGTTACAAAATATATGTAGGTATGGAACAATAGACTTGTCGTAATGATTGTACATGATGATGAACTTGGACTGTGAATGTAGGGGTTACGTATAATTGGAAGAGAAAAAAGCACATAAGCCGAAACACAAAAAAAGTTACAATAAAATGAAAATGAGAAAAGGTTCACTTGTTGGACGAGATATTTCTACGAGATCCAATAAAAATAAGACAAAAATACCAATACAACTGAGACTACACGCTAAACGCCAGACCCAGACTGTCTATCCCCGTTTCTATAACTCTTCGTGTACATGGTCGTGGGCCCGGACGGGTTGATCGGGCCGACCGCTGTCTTTGTGTAGGTCGACGCCAACCTTGGCGCGCCACTTCTCCCATAGCGCCCAGAAGTCCTTCTCCATGCCGGCCTCCATCTGGTCGGGCAGTACGACCGAATACTCGACGTACAGGTTTCCGTACTCGGTCTTGTGGTACACGCTGTCGCCGTCCTCGTGCCAGATAGGCATGCCCTCGCCGACTACGGTCTCGACGTGACCCGGCTGCACGACACGGCCACGCGGGCGGTGCAGGCGCACGACGTGACCGTCGAGGTGTGTGACGTTGCGCATCCAGTCGCCCATCCAGGCCTCGCGCAGCGAGATGACCTCCTTCCAGAACAGGTCGTTGCCGCGCCGCCGGAAGTACACGCCATCCACGCGGTCCGGGTTGTCCTCCGCGTCGCCGGCGTCCTTCTCCACCAGCGTGACAATCAGGTCGCCGGCCACGTAATCAGGACTGGCGTCCGCCTCGTTCTCGTACACGAGGCGAGCGCCATTGGGCGCGCCGCGCTCCACCGTGACAGACACGGGCGTCGGCTGGCGCACGACGCGCTGACCCTGACACACGGGACACACGTGCTTGATGGACTTGCCGCGGCCACCGCACTGGTCGCAGTGCATCTGCACCTGCTGGAACATACCGGGCGCCAGCTGGTGCTTGACCACCA
The DNA here is from genome assembly GCA_019925545.1 of Ophiostoma angusticollis. Lineage (NCBI taxonomy): Eukaryota > Fungi > Ascomycota > Sordariomycetes > Ophiostomatales > Ophiostomataceae > Ophiostoma > Ophiostoma angusticollis. The sequence goes on along the minus strand of JADHKL010000095.1, from coordinate 19,819 downwards.
GGATACCGCGGCCGCCGCACTTGGGACAGGTGTCCACCACCTTGTCCGCGGCGCCCGTGCCGGCACAGTGCTCGCAGATCTCCTGCTTGTCCCACTGGAACTCAACCGAGCGCCCGATGTAGAAGTCGCGCAGCGCGATCGCCACCTTAAGCTCGACGTTGGGCCCGCGCCGCTCGCTGGCCTGCCCAAAGTGTCCGCCACCGCCAAAGAAGCGGCTGAAGATGTCAAAGGCGTCGTGGTGCTGCGCTCCGCCACCCTGTTGCTGGTGCTGTTTCAGGCCCTCGTGGCCATACTGGTCGTAGATCTTGCGCGTGGTGGGATCGCTGAGGGCCTCGTACGCTTCGGACACCTCGACAAACTTATCCTTGGCCGAAGCATCGCCTCTAGGATGAGTGTTAGAAGTAGAGAGGAGAATAGAGCACAGGAAGAGCTGAGAGGACGTACGGGTTTTTGTCGGGATGAAACTTCTTGCTGAGCTGCCGGTAGGCTGACTTGATTTGCCGTTCAGACGCATCGCGACTGAGGCCGAGGACCTGGACAGAGGGGAGAGTGTTAGCGCCTGAACTCGAAGCCGTTCGTCCTGTCGTTCATTGGCTCCCTGTCCTTTAAACTGACCTTGTAGTAGTCCTCTGCGCAAAGAACAAGATGGAATAGAGAAAGCAGCAGCAGAATAGCTGCCTGGGTAAAGAGCCTCATGCTTAGGAATCGCCAGCTATCCTGCGCAGGGCGAAGCGGACGTCAACACGGCAGAAGGTGTGAGTGGATTGACGATGGGTTCAGGAACGGCGGAGCATTGGAAAAAAGGAGAAACAGAGACGCGAGTGAAAGAAGGAAAGCTTAAAGAGAGACGGGACGACAGAAGCAGACACACATTGTGCTGGTGCAGGTCACGGCGAGGCGAGTTTGAAGATGCCAGCTTTGATAACTTCAAGCCACCTAATCCCTATTAATGCGTAATGTGTCTCTCGGCGGCGGCTTCGCCTTGCCTGTTCCTGTGTGGGACCCACCCGAGCTGGCCGTGCCGGCAAAATAATTTTGCGTTATCGATAAGAGCCTGAGGTTTTGCTGACTTAAGTCATACGTTAACGAAAAACGCCACGCAGAGACAACACCACAACAAACAACAGTGACAATGTCAGGCAAACGGTACGCCTTTGTGGCCATGGAGGGCGACGACGAGCCCGGATCAGCGAAGGAGAAATCCGGCAGAAGCCGACGCGAGCACAAGCCTCGGCATGTCCGACCGAACCGTAGTCGATCACGATCGCCACGAAGAAGCAGCACGACCAAATCGTACAGCAGCCGGGCGAAGACGAGTCGCCGCAGCGATCACAGGAAAGATATCGACTCTGACCGGTGGGGCGACGAAGAGCCGGTGTCTGATGCCGCCAACGAGTCCCAGGATGCTGCGGAGGCGGATGGCGATGCTGCTATCGCAAACGACTTTGCCGAGTCAGCGCCGAAGCGACTGAAGCTGAGCCACAGGACATTTCGAAACCCAGACAGCGGCCATGGAGGCAAAGATGGGAAAAGCGATGGCGATGGTGATGCCCCGACCAAGGACGACGATGCCGACTTGTCGGAAAGCACCCGCGAAGAGCTAGCCGCGCAGCGGGATCGCGCAGAGCGCGAGGCCTTTGCGGACCGACTAAAGGCGCGGGACGACGGCCGCTCAAAGAAGCAGGGACTTGGCGACGGGCCTGGATCGGGATCGGGATCGCGATCGCACCTGGCCGACGATGCCAAGGCGCGCAGCGAAGCCACACCGGAGCTGCGGCAGCGCGCGCGGCAGGAGTACCTGAAGAAGCGCGAGGCAGAGCGGCTGGTGCTGCTGCGGCGGCAGGTGGCGGAGGAAGCGGAGGAGCTCCGTAGCGGCGTACCGCTGACAGAGCGGGAGAAGGCAGAGTTTGCCAAAAACCGCGAAATTCTACGGCTGGCCGAGGAGCGGCTACGCATCGACGACCACCGCGACGGTTATGTCATGCCGGAGGACTACATCACGGAGAAGGGCAAGATCGACCGCAAGCGCAAGGAAGAAGCTCTGTACAAACGCTACGTGGACAAGGACGAGCATGGGCAAGAGAAATTCACGACCGAATACGAGACGTGGGAGCAGGAGCAGACGGCCAAAGCCAAGGCGCAGATCCACAGCCGCGAGCGCGAGGACGCTGGCGACTACGATTACATCCTGGACCAGGACCAGTACATCCAGTGGTCGCTGGACTCACGACTGCCAGGCGAGGGTGGCGGCGGCACTCATGCGCAGCGGGCTTTGACCAAAGAGCAGCTGTTCCTACAGGCTCAGATCGACGCGGCTGAGAAGCGGCAACTGTCGATCCAAGAGACACGCAAGTCGCTGCCGATCTACGCGTACCGAGAGGAGTTCCTGGCTGCCATGGCGGAGCACCAGATCCTGGTGATTGTGGGCGAGACGGGCAGCGGAAAGACCACGCAGTTACCGCAGTATCTGCACGAGGCCGGTTTCACCCGCAACGGCCTGAGGGTCGGCTGCACACAGCCGCGGCGCGTGGCGGCCATGAGTGTAGCGGCGCGTGTGGCCGACGAGATGGGCGTCAAGGTCGGCAAGGAGGTCGGCTATGCCATCCGTTTCGAGGACAACACCAGCGACAAGACCATCCTCAAGTACATGACCGACGGCATGCTGCTTCGGGAGTTTCTGACAGAGCCGGACCTGTCGAGCTACTCTGCCATCATGTGCGTGCTTTCCCCTTCTTCTTTTAGCTTATTCTCTCCACTAATTCCTCAGGATCGACGAAGCCCACGAGCGTACCGTGCACACCGACATCTTGCTGGCTCTCGTTAAGGACCTGGCGCGCGAGCGCAGGGACCTCAAGCTGCTCATCTCCTCGGCTACCATGAACGCCGAGAAGTTCGCCACCTACTTTGATAATGCTCCTATCTTTAACGTCCCCGGCCGCCGCTACCCCGTCGACATCTTCTACACGCCGGCGCCGGAGGCCAACTACCTTCTGGCGGCCGTGACGACGGTCTTCCAGATCCATACCACACAGCAGAAGGGAGAGTGAGTACTTTCTTAGATGGACGCCTTTTGCCGCAATCGCTAACCCGCATAGTATCTTGGTCTTTCTGACCGGCCAAGACGAGATCGAGGCGGCCGAGCAGCAGATCACCGACATTTCGCGCAAGCTCGGCGGTCGCATCAAAGAGCTCGTCATCTGCCCCATCTACGCCAATCTACCGTCCGATCTGCAAGCCAAGATTTTCGAGCCCACGCCAGAGTCGGCCCGCAAGGTTGTTCTGGCTACCAACATTGCCGAGACAAGCCTGACGATTGACGGCATTGTCTACGTAATTGACCCCGGATATGTCAAGGAGAACGTCTACAACCCGGCCACCGGCATGTCCAACCTGGTGGTGGTGCCGTGTTCGCGGGCCTCGGCGAACCAGCGCAGTGGCCGGGCCGGCCGAGTCGGGCCGGGGAAATGTTTCCGTACGTTGTGGCCTCCGCCTTGATTCTGTTATTTTGCCTTGCACCGCTCTGACCCAACTAGGCCTCTACACGAAATACGCGTACATGAACGAGATGGAAGAGAGCACCACGCCCGAGATCCTTCGCACCAACCTCAACGGCGTCGTCCTGCAGCTCAAGAGTCTGGGAATCAACGAACTGCTCGACTTTGCGTTTATGGACCCACCACCGACCGAAGCCTTGATTGGCGCTCTCAACCAGCTATTTGCGCTACAGGCTCTCAACCACAAGGGCGAGCTGACCAAGGTGGGACGGCAGATGGCAGAGGTGAGTTTGTCGAGATGATCCATAAAGATAATGACAACATCAATGAGAATGATAGAGATGCTGACGCTCGCAGTTCCCCACCGATCCCATGTTGGCCAAAGCCGTCATCGCCGCTGGAAAGGAGGGCTGTGTCGAGGAGATCCTGTCCATTGTGTCCATGCTGAGCGAGGCGTCCGCGCTCTTTTTCCGCCCCAAAGACAAGAAGATCCACGCCGACAGCGCGCGCGCCCGCTTTACAGTCAAGGACGGCGGCGACCACATGACGCTGCTCAACATCTGGAACCAGTGGGTCGACAGCGACTTCTCGCCCATCTGGGCCAAGGAGAACTTCTTGCAGCAGCGCTCGCTGACGCGGGCCCGCGACGTGCGTGACCAGCTGGCCAAGCTGTGCGACCGCGTCGAGGTCGAGCTGTCGTCCGTCGGCGGCACAAGCCACATGGTGCCCATCAAGCGCGCCCTGACCGCCGGCTTCTTCCCCAACGCTGCCCGCATGCAGCGCGACGGCGCAAGCTACCGAACTGTCAAAAGCAACACCACCGTTTACATCCACCCCAGCTCCGTCCTGATGGGTGTTGACCCGCCCGTGCGTATGGTCATCTACTTTGAGTTGGTCCAGACCACCAAGGAGTACATGCGCTCGTGCCTGCCCATCGAGCCCAAGTGGCTGTCGGAGCTCGCGCCACACTTTCACAAGAAGAAGGACCTGGAGGCGCTCGAAGACAAAAAAATGCCCAAGGGGCACCACCACGCCAAGTAGGACGGAGGAAAGAATCATTCATGTCATAATACCTAGGGAACCGAAATGAGAAATGTACATAAATCAAAATCAACATGAGCCGTAAACGTCGTCCTAATTTCATACCAGACAAATCATCCCCCCCAGCTTCGCCGTCTTTTCCGTGCATCCGGGCCTTCCATGATATCTCGGTCAAACGCATATCCGCCTTCGTACTGGTCGATTGCTCCTCCGTGCTGCCTTGCATAATTGTCCCTGTCACGCCGATGCCGCGCCGTACCCAAGTCGCCGCGATTTGTGTCGTACGTATTTCTCCGCTTTCGCTTCCGGTCATCCTCGCCAACACTCCTTTGCCTCAGCATCGGCTCGTTGCCATCATCCGGTGCGCCACCAAGTAGGCCGTGGCCTGCTGCCAGTCCTTCTAGCACTCCACCGACCAGGTCTAGTATTCCAGACGCCTGGCCAACGTTGCTGCCGAACCTGTCGATCAGGTTTCGCATGTTGTCCCCAATGCGCTCCACGCCTTCCTCGTCGGTTCCCGCCACGCCCCACTGCCCCTTAACATGCCAGCCATCGTCTCTGTCGGGTGTGTGATACTCAAAGTCTCCGTACCGCATCGGGAGCGACGACGACCGCCTCCGATGCCCTTGTCGTGCATACGGCTGCTCATCGGCAAACAGCGGACGGCCGTGTTTATCAAAGCGATCAGGTAGCTGCTCAACTGTTTCATCGTCCTCTTCATCGATACCGCCGTCAAAGTGGCGTTGGCTTGGTGGCACTAGAGACTGGGATCTGCCTCCGTGGTAGTCCTTCACCGTTCCCACCGAGTGAATAGTAGGATAAGAGGATGCTGACGAGTGATCGCTGCCAGTGACTGCATGGTGCCGCTCCAGTGTGCGTGAAGACTGCGGTGAGAGGGGTGCAAAGACCACAGCTTTGGCTGGCCCGCCATTCTCGTCATCAGTGCTTACGCCCTTTGGCGCATTCCGGGCACCTTTGTCTACAAAATCTACCAACAGTGTTAGCGAAGATGCCAAGTCAAAGCGCTAAGAGTAGTAACCGTTCGAGGGAAACACACCCTTGCGGACCTTCGCGGTGCTGGGAAACACTGCGGCTGCGGCGGCGACATCATTTTGCGGCAAGGAAACTGTAGAACTCACATGATCGGGGTCGTGTGGTGGTGGGTGCGAATTGACGATGGGGTTATCATTTCCGCGGCCAGTGGCTACGGGTGGTGGACCCGGAGGCGGAGGAGGCGTTGTATCATGGGGAGGAGGATCTCCAGGCCCCGGCGGCACATCTCTAGCATTGGACGCGCCACCCGCTGCAGGAGGTGGGCCGGGAGGCGGAGGATAGCCGCTGTAGTCGGCTGGTTGGTACAGAGGGTACCCGTCGTTGAGATTCGTGGTCGCCATATTTGGGTGCTGCATGAAACCACCGCCGCCAAAATCTTGACCAGGAGGCACGGGGGGATAGAAGGCACCGCCAGACGCATGGGGTGGTGATGGCGGCCGATTGTCGTAGTCGTCATAGTATCCATCGTCGTAGGCTGGGTCCTCGTCACGGTCTGCATTGCTTGTCAGTATGTTTCTCTGCGGCTAGTCGCAGTATCCACAGATGGTATCTACTTACATCTGTGATTTCGGCCGTGGCGATCGGGTTGGTCCTGATCCCGATGTCTGTCCCAACCATGGCGGCCGTCGTAGTCGTCGGTGTCGTCATTGTCACCGTTTCTGTTGCGGTCTGCCGCCTTGTCCTTGCCCTTGCTTTTGTGATCTCCATACTTTTTGAGGCCAATTGCTGCTGCAGCCGCACCGGCCCCGGCAGCGGCAAAATTGCGGAGCCGTGACCGACTCCTACTGCGGTCACGCTTCGACTTCTTGTCACTATCGTCCACGTCGGCGAGACTGGCTTCGTCAGGGTCATACTCTGCACCGCGGCGGCCAGACCGACGACGGTTGTGACGGCGGCGATCGTCTTCGTGATCACTTCCGTATGCAGCACTGTCGTAGCCGCCACCATGGCGAGCGCCGGGATCTGAGTAGACGGGATCGACGTAGAGCGGCTCCGCCCCGTACTCAACCAAGCCTAGCTCGCGGTCAGCGTTGGAGGGCGGGTATGGAGCGCGCACCGTGCTCGTAGGGGAGAGTGCTGACCTGGTGCGAGAACGGGAGCGCGAGAGCGACCGGGTGCGAGAGCGCGACCCTCTGGTACGATGGCTCTGGCGGTCGTCGTCGTACTCGTCGTCCGAGTATGCACGCTCACGCTCCTCATCCTTCTTGTCCTTATGTTTGTCGTAGAGCTTCTTGGCAGCAGCACCGACCAAGCCAGCTGCGGCAATCTCGGCACCGGTACGCAGACGCGAGCGCGAACGTGACTTGCCGTCGCGGGCTCGCGACTTGGAACGGAGGTGGTGAACAAGACCGGCGACAGCGGCAGTGCCAGCAGCCACTTTGGCGACGGAACGGGACCGACCTGCGCGGCGCGACGGTGATCGCTCGTAGTACTCATCACCGCTGCTGTAGCGGCGGCGACTGCGGCCTCGGGACCGCTCCTCTTTGTCGATGCGGTTCGACTGGATGTACTTGGCTGCACCTGCAACGGCCAGCGCTGCCGCAGCGATGCCTAAGCCTGTCTTGATCTTGGAGTGGTGCTCGCGGCCGTTGCGCGACCGGGAGCGTTCCCGGTCGGCATCATCATCGGCGAAGCGCTCGTTGTAGGCGCTGTGGGCGCGTTTAAGTACTTCTGTGCCGAGAGCACCTAGGGCAGCGCCGGCAAGGACTTTGCGACCGCGGTGCTCTGGCAGCTCACCCGTTTGGTTATTGCGGCGGGAGCCAAGAATGGCACCCAGACCAGCACCAGCCAGGGCACCCTCGGCCAGATGGGCGCGATGGCTTGACAAGGGCGACGGGGATCCTTTGCGGCGGATGGTGGTCTTCTTGACATAGTATTCGTCATCGGAGTATTCACCATCCGATGCGTAGTCCCGGCTGTTTCGGTGGTGGTGACGGTGATGGTGGTGGTGGTGCGGACGATCGCGGCCGTCACGCCGCTCATAACTCTCAATGGCTAGCTCCTCCTCATGACTGCGGTATGGCCCGACCTCGCGGTGCTCGCGGCGCTTGTAGTAGTACTCGTCCTCTTGGCGCGGCTCCTCGCGGCGGCGGTCGCGGTCGTCACGGATAACCAAGACGTCTTGCTGTTGACGCGGCACAATGACAGGCGGTGGCGGCGGAGCTTCCTGGACAATGATCTTCTGCTCGGCGGGGCGACTGTGTATGACGATGGGCACTGGTGGCGGCGGCGCAGGTTCGTAATATTCGGTTTCCTTGTGCCAAGTTTCGATCTGGCCGCCGTGGCCGTCCGCACGGCGGTCCTCCGAGAAGCTCTGCACGACGATCTGCTCGTCGTGTTCGCCAAGCTGGACGTATGTGTATGAGTCACGATCACGGTCGCGATTGTGGTCGCGGTTTCGGTCACGGTCACGGTCGCGGTCACGGTCGCGGTCACGGTCTCGGTCACGGTCGCGGACACGGTCGATCTCCTTTGTCTTCTCGTAGACGAGGCGGTGGTCGCTGACGCCACTATCGCCATAGTACTCCCGGTCGCGGTCACGGTTGCGGTCGCGGTCACGCTCGCGCTCAATGCGTCGTGACGTTTCCGTCACTTCAAAGGCGGACCGGGGACGCTCCAGCTCGTACTGGCGACGGTCGACCTCGAGGAGGGTGCCGGAGGCACGGTGGCTGGGGTGGTCACGACGATCGTCGTCGTCAACATGCGTGACATGGTCCGCGCCGGAACCGACCTTGTAACGGCGAACGGTTGTCTTCTTGTAGCGGCCGTCTTCGTCGTCAGACGAGAAGTGGACGTCTGCCTCGCGGTCGCGGTCGCGGCGGCTCGTTCTCTCGTAGTAGGTAGTCTCGGGCATGACTGGAAGGGCAGCAGAGAGATCTGCGCACAAGACGTCGCGTAAGGGTTAGCAGGAAGAGATGGCGATAAAGCGAGACAGCCAGATCAACCCGAGGAAAATGGGGCCGGAAGTACCTCGACTGGAACAAAAAGTAAGAGGGGGGGTCAAAATCAAAGCCAGAAGCCGATGAAAGAAGTGTGGAAGAGAGGAAAGGATATTGTGTCTGACGTCGCAGAAGAGCGGGGGCGGGGTGGAAAGGAAGGAGAGTGAGAGAAGAAGTGGTAAGCACGGCAGAGAAAGGCAGAAGGCTGGGAAATGGGCGTGAGATCGAGCAGGGAACGTGGCGCCAGGCAGAAAGAATATTCGTCTTGATCCGGGCGTGAGACGGGCAGGGAAGGGCAGCGGGGAAGGTTGTCACGTGTGCTCTTTTCTCCGTTGCCTCGCCGCTGAGGCAAGTTACGCCCGGTGACCTGCACGATACGGGCAGGTGACACGATGGTGGGTGGCACTTCTCCAAGCACTGCCGCCGTCTCATTAATACGAGCACTTGGAAACAAAGGGCTTCCGGGTCGTCCGGTGGACGAAAACGTCGTCATCGAGAGCGTGAGGGGCAAGCTGTGCTCAAACCCCACCCGAAAGTGAACCCATCCCTGCACATTTCAGCAAGCCCCTCTACGGAGTACCACGTATGACATTGGGTGATATCGGGGTACCTAACTCGCGCGTTGCACAGCAGGAGCTGCGCTGATTCCAGTGGACCCAGCGACGGCACTGCAAGCAGCTGATTAGGCGGCTACTCAGTGCAGTCCTCCGTAATAATTTGAAATTCGGAAAGAGCATTGTACTGGAACAACTGCAGGGTGGGAATGCCCGGAATGACGCAACTGGCCAAGATTGGCTTTGACGTGGCCATGGCGAGGTGGAAGTCGCCTCCCAGGAACAAGGTTCTGCACATCTTAATGCTGGTGTTATTAGAATAGGAAACAGGAAAGTGAGCGGCTTCAGGAGATCCTGTCAAGCTAACACTGGTGGCAGCGGCGGGGACGGGACGACCGTTGTCGGCGCCCGCACTTCTTTGTTGGCAGTTGCACTATTGCAACGGCAGCGAACGGGTGGGAACGGGTGGCAGGATTATGCGCTAAAGCGAGGAATGTTCAAGAGAGTTGCGTCCCATGGGCCATGGCCAATCCAAATCAGAATTGTTTCTTTGAAGAGAAGCATCAACCATGACGGAGCGTCTGGGTGGTGCCGAGGAAGAGTAAAAAGGATGAGACAAAAGCATTTGGGACGAAAAAAATACATCATCATGCGAGGTTCATGTCGGTGAAAAGAGACGAAGATGATGAGAAGAAGAGAAGGAAAAGGAAGAAAAAGATAAGAGAAAAACGCAAAGCAACACTGTTCGCCACACTATCCCTATCCGCCCATTACTCATTGTCCTGGAGCCACCAGAAGGCGCTTGCGGCCGCCTGGGCAGGCTGCTCGGCCAGGTTTGTCGGAGCAGGGAAGTTGTATGTGTTCGTGGCCTCGTCAACGACCACGGCGGCCGTCTTCCAGCTTGCCACCGTGCCAGTGCCGGTGCCGGTTACAAAAACGGAGCGTGCACGGCCGGTACCCGTGGCCTTTGGCGGGGCCGTGGCGCTCGGGGCCGTGGGGTTGGTCGCAGCGCGGACTTTGACAGTGCCAGTGGCAGTGGCAGTGACGCTTGGCTTGGTGCCGGTCGGCGCTTGAACATTGGGGACAGCGCCGCGACGAATCAGCCTGACGGGTGGCTCACCTGAAGGAGGTTAGCTGGCTAATCCTCAACAAGATTATATGAGACATAGACATACCCTTCTGAGCTGGCAGGCGGCGGTCATAGGACGCCGGGGCCGGGACCGGGGCCGGGGCCGGGGCAGCAACGACCAGACCCAGGAAGAGCAGAGAAAGAGCAGAGATCTTCATGGCTGCGGGCGTTTGCGTGAGTCAGGATGCGTACTCTGAGCCGGCTTTGCGTCGTCTTCCAAGTTCGTCGGCGTCTTCTCGTGTTGAACCTAGGACAAGATCGAAGGAGGAGGAGGAGAGCCGGGCACCCAGAGGCAGAGAGTCTTGGACTCTTTATACATGAGGACCTCGGAGACCTCTTGCTTCGGCCACTGTTGCTGGAGGCATCGCTATTCAGCCGGCCTCGACGGCGGAGGATGGAAGCAGGGCTTGCATAGTAGGCCTGCCCATAGACGACAAACGCTTTACTGCCTTGGAGACGGCCGCGGGCGGGAAGAAGAGAGGCAAGAGGACCGAGTGCGGACGGAATGGGATGGTATTGCTGCAGATACTACGGCCGAGACAGGCCACGTTGAAATTAAGCGTAGGAGAGGGGGAAAGCGTTAGATGGGCGACGGTGTGTAGAAAGGGAAGAATGGCGAGCAAAGGACAAAAGGAAAGGCGAAATGGAGAAATGTACTATCTCGAAGGTTCTGTATCAAGATGAAAGATTATGAGCCAAGACGAAAGAGGGAGAGATGCCTGAGAACGGCAGCCCGTAGCCGCCGAGCTCCTGCGAGGACAATTGTTTTTTGCTCGACCACGAAAGGCGGAATTATCCTGTCGAGGATGGCAGTCAATTTATTTAGATGGCCTCCTTCGGTTCCGTGCTGCCAATGCAAAAACTCGCAAGCCTCTTAAGCAGTACGGTCTACGTCACACCTCAAGGAAGGGAGTGCACGCCTTGGCCCCACCGCTGTCCTCGACCACAGCTTCACTCCCCCCACGGTGCCTGACGATCGCGATAGCCGTGTCGGCTCAAAACCCGGCTTGGCAGCTTTGGTCTGTATCCTTCATAGCTTAGGTGGCCTGGCAATTTGTTATTCTGCCAGGCATCGACATGTTAATCTGATGTTTTTCCCCTTTCCCGCGTCCCACCGCGATAAGACCAGCAAGCTGGCCCAGTTCTGCCATCCGTCTTGGCCGGGATATTGGGAAACAGTGCAAATTAACCGACGAGATATGTGCTAGACGGGAAAAACACACAGCAAGACGGCAGAAAACTTTACTAGCAGATGAAAGCGGGAGAGTACTGCTCTCTTCCCTGTTCGTGTTCATGTTTCGTTCTTCTTTCGTCCTTCTTTTCCTTCCGCATTCCCCCTACCCTCGAACATACCGGGTTTATGAGAGGCATGGCTCCACGTCTCGGGCTGTACAGTCCGTGCCGGACTATCTAGAAAGAATGTGCGATGAAGGAGCTGTCACACACAGGCCTCGCGCTCTTTCTGGTGTCGATGTTGTCAGACGCCAAGCTTTGGCCTCGACCAGAAGCAAATGAAAAGACAAGTGCCGGTTCGAGGACTCTGAGCCAGCGAAAAGTCATTCTTATCTTCCAATTTATTGTCCCCGTAAAAGAAAAAAGTTCCTGCAGCAGCAAGCTTCATATCTGCACGTACTTTCTCCTTCCCAGTTTCCTCATAACCTTTTCCGTTGTCGGCCAGGAAAAAGAAGGCGTTCTCTTATCTTCTCATCAAAACCTAGAACGTAGATCGGAAGCCTTCGTCCTCGTGGAAGGCGGCAGCTGAGCCCCTGTCGGCCTTCTGATGGGTTGCGAGCAGTAGTCCACACAGAAACCTGGCAGGCCAAGAGAGTGGCTGCGTTTCCACGAGACTCCAGAAGCCCGTGAGGTGGGTGGGAGATTTGCGACCCATAAGAAACGTGCTGGACGTGCAGAACGAATAGATATCGGAGGGGGTATGCCAGTCAACGATATTGCTGCCAAGAAAGATGAGTCCTTTCTCCTTTATCCGCAAAAATCATTTTTTACCTTAGAATCGGCGAGTAGTCTTTGTGTACCGCTACCCATGGAGTGGTAGTTGTTAAACCGCACATGGCTCGGTCAAGGAGATCGGTGGTATAGCGGCTCCTGGTGCTAAAATTCAGGTCCGTAGTCACACCGGCCGTAGGTGAGCTGCAGATGGACCTTGCACAGTGGTAGTTGTGAGTGGCGGAAGACGAGATGCTCGCAGGTTTGCATCGTCTTACAAGTCAATCTTCTCTCCCCGGCCACGTCTTGGCGGAAACGGCTGGGTCGTCACGGTTCTGAGTTATGATGGCCCCGGGTGGGTAGCTCTGACGAGGTAGCCTCGAGCTGCCGCAAGGTAAATGAGGGTTTTTGCACAGAACCTGTGTGGCGTTGATCAAAAAGAAAGAATCTCACGATGAGTCCGGAGCGACTTTTCCTTTTAAAAGTCTACAGATTGTGGCGAGTGCGGTTTCATGGACTGATGCTTGTTGGAACTTTGTGAGCAGTCTGAGGACTCATCTTGCTGTGCCCGGTGCGGCTTAGTAATATTGGATCTGCAGAATGTGACTGCTTTCAGGGACGGACAGCTTTTCGGGCGCTAGAAGCCGGAGCAAGCCCGCTAAAGTTTAAGTGATTAGTGCACCAAAATGACGCACTTGGCGGCTTTTTTTTCGCGCTGGGTGCACTACTCGGCTGAAATAGGGGCATGGCGAGAAATGGAAGAGAATTGGCGATAAAATGAAAACTGCACGCTCGAGTAAAACATAAAGAGACCCAAAACCAAAGCCCAAGACCAGAAATACGCCCATGGATGTCCAGAAGCCCAAGAAACCCAAGAATGCCGCTCATTTGACAGCTCCTCCATTGCCTCATACCAGACCCTCATTCCAGGGCCGGAAACTCTGTTGGTCGTAGGTCGGCATGCACTTGACCATAGCCGGGGGTTTGGCGACCCACTCGATCCTGTCATCTTCAGGCCAGGCGGACGTGGCGGCCCAGCGCGACGTGTATCCCTTGAGGTCCTTGATGCGCTCGGCGTTCATGTCCGAGTACTCCAGGTTGACGCTGGGAATAACGGCAATCTTGCCGTATCCGTGCTGCCACATGTCCTTGCAAAAGAGCTGGGGCTCGCCCTGGCAGCACTCGCCGTCGTGGGGGGCGCGGAAGCGCACCTTGTGCTCCAGGATGGGCTTTGCCGTGAAGACAGCGGCGCCGTTCCAGCAGGAGAAGACCTGAAAAGGCACGTGGTTGTAGTACTTTTCCAGCGTCGGCTCGTCGTGCCAAAACAGGTTCCAAGCCGAGTTCCAATTGCCGTCATCGGGGATTTCGAAGAACGACTGGCCCTGCAAGTCACGGGCCACCCACACGTCGTAGAACGTGGGGTCGCCGCCGACAAAGACCCAGTCGAAGCCGCACGTCATGTCGGCGCCGAGCATGACGCGCTGGAAGACGAGTTCGAGGATGTCTTCGGCACACGCGGCCACGTCGTTGAGGAAGATGATCGTCGTGTCGGCCGAGTAGCGCTTCGGCTCGGCGAGGAGCGGTGCCAGTGCCATATTGCGCAATTCGGCCAGCTTTGCGATGCGCGGCTCTTCACTGGGGTCGATCGCCGTGTTTTGCAAGTGGTAGGAGGCGCCCATCTTCTTGATCTTTGGGCGCAGGGACGTCAGGATCTGGAGTGTGCCGTCGCGGGAATTGCCCTCGACAATGGACAGTGCACACTTGGACGGCCCAAGGTAGCGCATGACCTCGACGACGCTGCCAAGCAGGCGGGGTAGCACGGGGCGGGACTCGCGCAGGTCGATGGCGAAGAAGTACCGTATTTCCGGACCCGGCTGGTGCGACAGCAGCTTGAGGTGGTCGTACCGCGATGGTCTTTTGATTGGGGGACAGTGTAGGCGCGGTAGATCGTTGTTGGTCGGATCCATGATGGCGTTGACGTGGAGAGTAACATTCTCGGACGATATGTCTCCTGCTCTAATATCAGCGATGCGCCGGAGATCTTTCAACGGCCAGATAAACGCACTTGAGCTCGCGCCTTCAAACGGCGAGGTGAGCCGAGTGATGCCCTGGCGCTGGAAGAAGAACACTGCTGCTATGAGTAATAGCAGGACAATCTGCCAGGGAAAAAGGGTTTTCCTGCGCATTGTGCATGTGCGCTCGTTTCGTTTGTCGTTGTCAAGATAACATTGAAAAGGAATAGGAGAGGACGAGAGAACGGAGGCTATCAGTGGCAGGCGCCAGGGCTGAAGAAATAGGGATGATCCACACACGAATCGGGCTAGTGTGGTTGCAGGGCTAGAGGACGCCCCGGAGCTGCTGCCGGGCAGCGAATCCAATCGAAGACCCTGCCTCACTCAGCCTGCATGTCATAACCAGAGACAATGGCAAACGCAATGTCTCACGGACGACGTGCTAACTGGAAAGGAGACGGCGTTTCGCACGGCAATCCGCTGGTCAACAAGTGCACCTTGCTCATGCGGTCACCGTCCGATTTGCAGGGTTGCTCGGTTCGCTGCATTGCAGCATCTGCATCAAGCAAGATGTGACGGGTGCTCATTCTTCACATCCCGCCATGGTACACATCAAGCGGTCTCCGATGTGGACGCCGAAGCGTCACGCACATTGATTGCGTTAGAGGACTGGTCTGTCCATGAAACAGGAGCGCAAGCCGCCGGTCGTTTGGGTGACTTCGATAGCGGCGGTCTCGGAACATCATGACATTTGCCTTCTCGCAAGGATGATGCCAATTTCCCCAGGGAAGACAACACATGCAAGCGTCACTGCAGCGGTCTCGAAAATAGAACGGCGGGGTGAGGGTCAAGGTCATTTGCCAAATCTGAACAAGTCTCTCCGAACTAATATTACTCCGTACTTAGATGCTCGATACTACCCGCGGTGTTGCGCCGCGGCTGATATTGCGTACCGTAAACCCGGTTCTCGGCGACACACTTTGGATTAAAACACGGTTGCTGATCTGTGTCAACCTTGACAGTCGCCTCGGCACGAAACCCCGCGAGATCCACTTGTTAGCGCCTCCCAGGCGAACGTCGTCGAGGCCGCTGGTTCCAAAGCAAAGCCGACACCTTCAGGTTCAGGCCCTCACATTCCACACTCGTCGCGTTCACATCCAGATCAATCACCATGACAGCGCGTTTCATAAACCCCGAGACTCCGGCTTCGCTGCCGTCGCCGCCGTTTGTGCATCTCAACGGGATCTCCAACTTCCGCGACGTTGGAGGCTACCAGGTGGGCGACGATGGGCAGCGGGTTGTGCGGCAAAACTACCTGTTCCGGTGCGCGGAGCCAACGCAGGCAACGGCTGAAGACATTGCCAAGATCCGTGCGCTGGGCATCTCGCACATTTTCGATCTGCGGTCGCTGCCCGAGATCCAAAAGTTCCAGATGTCGGGCGGCAGCGGACATGTCGTCGACTGGCCGGGCGTTGAGCGCGTGTTCTGCCCAGTGTTTGCGTCCGAAAGCCACGATCCCGTGAGCCTCGCGAAGCGCTATGCACACTACCAGGACGAGAGTCCGCAGGTACGTGACGAAGGGAGAAAGTCTTTTGCCTGCTGGACCTACTGACAACCGTAGGGGATAGTGAATGCCTACCGCAACATTCTGGAGCACGGCGCCCCCGCCTACGGCCAGATCATGCGCCACATCCTGCAGAATCAGAAAGAGGACAGCGCCCTCATCATCCACTGCACGGCAGGCAAAGACCGCACCGGCGTGCTGGCGGCAGTTATCCTCAGCCTGTGCGGCGTACCCGACGACCTTGTGGCGGCGGAGTACAACCTGACCGAAGCCGGCCTGGGCGCGTGGACGGAGTTGCTGGTGCAGGGGGTTCTACGGCAGGGCGCTAAATCCGAGGCGAGCGCGCGGCGCATGCTCGGGGCTCGGCGCGACAGCATGCTCAACACGCTGCAGATGCTGCGGGACGAATTTGGCGGTGCTGAGGCCTACTTTGCGAACCAGTGTGGCTTAACGGCACATGAGATTGCACAGATCAAGGACTTTCTGGTGGTGGACAAGATGTGATTATGACTACGCGGGTGTGACCGCGTTCTCCTGCTTCCCGTTGATAGTGGCATTCTCCTCCTCCCTCTCCAGACGCTGCTGCCTCTCCAGACGCCCCTCGCTTTTGGGATCAAAGTATGCTGCACAGTTAGTGACAATAACAGGAAGCTTGCCTCTTGCAATGATAGTAACAACAAAACATACGCTTCTCGCCAAAGATGGTGGTCCGGATGCCCCTGCGTGGCGCTGTATACGTGCCCGGAATGACACGGTGTGCCGTGCAGCGGTTGTCCCACATGGCCACGCTGCCAACCTCCCACTTCCAGCGCACGTAGTGGTCGTCAGCTGAGTGGATGTGGTAGGCGAAGAAGTCCAGCAGTTTGTCAGACTCTGCTTTTTTCAGCTCGGCAAATCCTGTCACAAAGCCGGGGTTGATGTTGAGCGCCTTGAGACCCGTGACTGGGTGTGTGCGCACGGCTGGGTGGTGAGTGTCGATGGGCGGCCGGTTGGGTGCGTTGCCCCACAGGTCGATAATCGTGTCGTACTGCAGCCGGCTGGTGTGCTCGGCATGCAGCGTGTCAGCAAAGCGCCGCAGCGCCGGGCTCAGCGCGTCGTACAGGCCGTACTGCGACACCCATGCCGTATCGCCCCCCACTTCGGGATGCTCCTCCATGCGCAACATCGAGTACGACGGCGGGTTGATCTCAAAGGACGTGTCTGCGTGGAAGTCGCCGTTCGGCCACGGTGTGTACTTTTGGTACTCGCGGAAATCCTGCGTGTTGCCGCGGATTATCACGTGGCGCACATCCTTCTGGGCCGGGTGGCGGTCTAGCACGCCGTAGTGCTCGAACAGTGCCTCCTGTTGCTCCGTGGTCAGGTCTTGCTTGCGGAAGAAGACCACGCCACGCTCGTTGACCAAGGCCGCCAGCTCGTCCAGCTGCGCCGGCGTCAGCTGCGACAGCTGCACATTCTCGAGCACTGTACCAATGGACTCGGTCAGGTCAACACGCCTGGCCACCGATAGCAGTGCCTTCTTTTCGGGATCTGCAAAGAAGGCGCGGTCCTTCTCCGGCACGATGGTCTGGCGGATCGGCTCCAATGGCACGTGCGATGCAATTTTGGGGTTGAACACAGGGTGGATGGTGATGGGATAGCCCGAGTCTGGCGAAATGTGCTTCAGAGACTCAAGGTTGCCCAGCTGTCTGGCTGGCTGTTTGTCCGTCATTGTAAAGATGATGATGGCAGGTGATTTACGTTTTTCCAGCACATTCGCCTTAATGCGCTTAAATACAGCAACGCGAGCATACGCCCTCATATATATGCCTGAGCAGCTCCGTAAAATCGGCCTTGCAGCATCTCCTGCCGGCTTTATCGGTACCGTTCGGCGACAATGGCGCAATAACGCTTCGGTGATGAGTTTTGGAGGAGAAGACAACGACGAGCACGTGCTGCGAAGTACCGAGAATTCCATTGCTCAAGACTTGACTACTCGACTTGCCTTCATCGAGGGTTGTTTCATCGCAATTCGCCATTTCGACCATTGTAGCGTCAGGCATTAGCGTGCACGGGGGACCGAGAGCACGGGCATGCAATGACAGAGACCTGGCCGGCTGTCCTGGAGGAAGGAACGCATCGGACGGAGCAGTCCATGGAGGACCGACTGAAGGAATGGCCGCTACCACACCAAGTCAGGTATTGGTCATTAGCTGGGGAACTGTCACGAGTTGAAGAACCCGTTGTACAAAATTGCGTCATGTCTCAATTGACAGGCTCAACGTGGTGGTGATTAAGAAAAAAATTCAAAGGGAAAAGCAGGGAGGAGCAAAAAAGAATTATGAACAGGGTGCTCTCTCCTACTGTCTTCCTAAATATGTGCATACAGAGTATTTCAACCTTGCAACTAGGCTTCTCTTGCTTTGTTGCTCAAAATGTGCCTGCGCGCCAAATCGCCACTAACATCGGTAGACGTCGTGGTGATCCTTGCTTGCAAAATTGCTGCATGACATATCCAGATCTTGTTGCCACCATCCGGATTTTTCAGTATGCCCTCGGCCTGCACCTGGTCACCCGTCTTCTCCTTGCGCATGTTTATTAGCTCGTTTTCAGCATTTGCCAACATCACTCAGTCTCCGTGAGCGCTTCATCTCCCCGGCCTCGACGCCAATGAGATGGAACGGGGGCAGTACCAAGACGACCAAGCACTTTCCGTCGGTTCTTGTCAGTCACTTAACCGCAGCCAGTGCTACCAACATGCTTTGCCTATGAAATTTTTCAATCACGTAAAGCACCCACAAGCTCACGTCGTCGGCGTCCAGGGTGGCACCAGCAAAGGCTCTTGAGTCTTCCTTGCTAATTCGCTTTGCGTCCCAACTCAATGGATAGAGCCGGATGGATGGCCTTCATCCGCTTATTCTCTTGATATTACCGACGGTTGCCATCATCGTCGATGCTGTCCACCAACTTCCGTCTCCTCAAATGGAGGCCCTCTTCGAATGTCCAGTTTTGGACTAGCGCGAAACGAAACACGCACCACTTTCATTCGCTCTGCCCCGCCACGTTTCCTGCATCTTCCATCCTAACACGCCGCCCATTACTCACGTCGCACGCCTGTCGAGTCCTCCGTACACACACTGTGCCTCCAACATGGGTATCGTACGGACCTCTGTGCTCACCGGCCTACTAGGTGCCTCCGGCGCCGCCGCCTACCTGGCGCGAACAAACCCGGTCATCTCGCCACTGTCGAGCTCGGATCCCGTTTGGAAGTCGAGCGTGTACAAGAAGCACAACCCGAACCGCAACCCGGCCACGCAGGACGTGTGTATCAAACGGATTCCGCTGAGCAAGATCCGGCCGGAGCTTCTCAAGAAGGACGGCGACCTGGCGCTGGAGTTCTGCCGTAGCGTGTGGGGCGGCTGGGGTGTGTTGCTTTTCTTTGCCTTTTGTCTCTTGACTCGTTCCGCTGCTGACTGCCAAGGCTACATTGTCCAGCGCAAATACCTCGAGTACAAATACCGCGGTCCTGAGACGGAGACCCAGCTCTGGGAGCCCGATCAGCTCACCACCAGTACCTACGATAAGGGCACCGTCGTCACAGACCACTTCGAAGTTGTCGAAAAGACCCCGACATCCATCACGGTGCGTGCGGGTGCGTCGCCGCGAGAGCGAGGTCTACGGCCGTCGGATGGCCTATTCATCATTAGCGCGCAGGTTGACAAGGAGCACCAGGAGGTGGAGCTGCAACTGAAGAGCGTCTTCTTCCCCAGCGCCGGGACTGTCCAAGGCACAAAGGGGCCCATGCCGCCGTGGATAGAGGAGCTGCACCAGTGGTACTCGCGGATCTTATCGGAAACTGCGTCATGGAAGCTGCTGAAGTGAGCATTTGGACGAACGGGGATGTGTCTTGTCGACGAATCTGTTTTGTTGGATTTCTGTTTTGATTTCTTCAATGGAAGATTTTCTACTTTACTATAGTCACGTGACTGTATTAATGGGGCTATCGAGTCGTAGTCCTGCAACCTGGCGGCTATCACGTGCCTCGTACACGTGACTTTTTTTTTATTCTTTTTACGTTTTTCTGCTTACCTAACGTTGTTTACGTTTTTATCT
>JADHKL010000094.1:0-73673 GCA_019925545.1 Ophiostoma angusticollis | reverse complement strand
AAGAGACGTTTCCCAATCGGGAAAGGCGTATTCTGGTTATCGTTATCGCCCCACCAGCTGATATTTACTGCGGACGGAGTCAAAATACACTGCGCGAATAGTCGTACTCAAAAAGGACCACACCTCTGAAAGGGTCCTAATTGAGCGCCAGTTTTCAGTGTCAACACCCTGTGTTCATGCCGCAAATTTCAGCAGGCCTTCGTTCTTTCTTATTACTCAAGTCCCACCATTCCTTTGACCCAGAGGTTGTCACAGAGAAGAAATAGTACAGTATGGCATAGCAACGGCACGAGTTCGCAGGGAGATCCAGCCGACACAACGTAAGCCCCGAGAGTGTTGGCCCTGAGAAAGTAGACGGTAAAAAGGTTGTCACTATGTGTGTCAAAGGCCAGCAATAAGCGACGATCCTTTCGTCCCCTCCCTCCTTCCAACAAGCCTATGTCTAACAACACCACACGAGCAATGAGTGCAGCAAACTAATAAATACAAAGGTAAATATGAACCACCCGGATCCCGGCGGGCCGGCGGCATCTGCCCATTTCTTGTACGGCGCCTCTTGTACGGCGCCCGCCCAAGGCCGGCAGTGAAAGAAGTTGGTTGTTTCTTGGGAGGGCCAAAGAGCAAGAGGAGGAAAAAGTAGAAGATGAAGAGGCGTACGAAGTTAGGAGTATCAGTCAGGCAGTCATGCAGCCGCAGCTTTCGCACGTGCCAGACACAAAAGCCTTTAATGTGAGCTGAAAAGATATAAGTTCGGCTTAGTAATCATTAGTCTGCTGGACGAAGAGGACTTCATCACTTGGTTCCCGCAAGAGCATGCAAGTAGTGGCGAGGCACGATATCTCCTTACAGGCCCTCGGTACTGCGTAGTCCGTATGCTTGAGATTTTGTCTATCATCCTAGTTACGTATCGATCCCAAGTACCACAATGTTCGGCTGTATTCAAACCTTTCTATGCTCTCGATGAGTTGATCCAAGTCGCTCTTTCCCCCTCAGCGAGCGTCCTTCTCGTCCGCGTAAGAAAACGGCCCCATAAGGCGGGCCCAGCGATCCTCCGGATCGTGGTCATCGTGCAGCGTGAGGGTCCGTGTCGGTCCCCGTTTGGCCTCGATCTTCTCGAGCCGCTTCGCCCGCGCGTCCTCGCTGAGCTCCGGCGGCGGAGGCACCCTGCCATTCGGGTAGAACGTGCGGAGAGCGTCTGCGCGCGGGCGCGGCTCAGCCATGTTCGTAGGCAGCATTTCGACCTGGTCGCGGATATCGTAGGCGTCGGTCTCGCCGACGACGGTGGGGATGGCGTCGCCGAGGCGCTCGCGGTACGTCTTCATCTTGGCCGACACGAGCCGTACCATCATCTCGTTCATGGGGCACGGCGAGCCCAGCTCGAGGCCGCGCCGCACAAAGTAGCCGTTGAGGAATTCAATGTCCGTCGTCATGCCCAGCGCCACCTTGCGCGCCATGTAGCAGTAGCCGCTGCCGCCCATGTAGCGGTGGCCGTAGATGCCGTTGCGCACCATGCGGCCGGCCGTGGACCAGGCACGCCTGTTGGTCGCGTTGTTCCGGTCGTAGGAGAGCCGCAGGATCTCGCGCCACAGATGCCCGCTGGTCACCTTCTCCTGCAGCGCCGACGACGTGCCGACTTCCGGCATGCGCTGCACCACGTTCAGCATCTCCATCACCAGCGCCTCGGCCGCCCGCCGCGCATCCGTCTTCTGCCACAGCATGTCCAGCGGCATGTCCAGCACCGTGGCCGCGGTCTCTGCCGCTGCCGTGTAGATCATGTCCGGCAGCATGTACCGCAGGAACCGGCTCATGCGGTAGCGGCCCGCGCCCAGCTCCGGCACCATCGTCATCAAGAAAATCAGCCGCTGGCTGTTCTCCTTGCCGCTCCGGTTATACTTCCGGTTCACGCGTCTCTCTGCCGCGCTTGGCGCTACGACGCTGCCCTGCCAAGGCGGCGGCTGCAGCGACAGCGGTATTCTGTCTGCGTCGATTGTTTCGCTTGCGTATATTGCGTCGGTTGCGCCGCCGGCACCGGCTGCGTCGCCCTCGTCGGCTTCGCTGTTCGCCGGCGAGGTCGTGTTCAAGGAGATCGCCTGCGGCACGGGATCCGGTAGAGTGTACCTCGACAGCACTAGTCGTCTCGGTTTGACCTCCTCCACCGTGAACGGCTGCTCGTGGAAGCCCAGCTCGTGCGAGAGGTGTCCCATGATGTACTGTGGCCGCGTTCCGGGGTCGGGAAAGTACAGCTCGTTGAGCCGTTCAACCACGCCGAGGCCCGGCTGCAGCAGGCAGATGGTTGACCGCTGGTCGAGGCGGTGCGCGATGATGGCAATGTTGAGCATACTACGCGCACACGGAACGGTGACGATGAGATTCGCAATGTGCTTTTCCGGCGAGATGGCGCCCGTCATGGCCTTGCGCACGATCTGGTGCCGGCTGCCCTTGTTCATTCGTTCCGCGTAGACTTTGCTGGTCCATAGAGTCTTGCCGGCGCGAACCATGCGCACCATGCCGCCGCCCGCTCGGAACGCGCGAACGGCGCGCCGTGTGTTGAGCAGCAGGCACACTGGGGCCGTGTTCGGGAGGCGGGAGAGCATAAACGTCAGGTACACGGCGACCGGATCGGCCCCCAAGACGTGGATGCGATCAAGCCGCTCGCGTGGCAGCTTGCCGTCCGGCGTCGGCACCGAGTCGTCGGCCAGAAACTCCGTGGTGCTTTCGAAATCGTCCTCGTATTCAGGTTCGTCGTCGACCTCCGGGTCGTCGAAGAACTCTGGGTCGTAGCCTCGAGAGGCATCGTTTGGCGGAGGCGGCACCGTGACAAAATGTCGCCTTTGTGATGACTGCCACAACGCCGCGCGCCCTGTAGAAACGGCTGGTGTGGAGGTGGCGCGTAAGAATAAGTGCGCTCGCGCGTAAGAGGAGGGTCTCTGTGTTGAGAATGGTCGTAAAGAGGCGGGAGAGTGTACAGGGCCTGCAGACGGCGAGGTATTTTGTCGGCTTTTCGGCGCCGAGGATGTGTGTGTGTGGCCTCGGACGTTGGGTAGTAAGGTGTTGGTACAGAGAGGAGAGAGAGGGGAGAGGGGAGAGAGGGGAGAGAGAGGAGAGAGAGGGGAGAGAGGCCGTGATGCCACGATCGAGAGTGGTCTTGGCGCGTGCATCGTTCCGAGCTGCGCCGCAGCGACGCCTGCCCTGGCCGCTGGAGTGAGCATGCGGCTACCGCCAGTGCCGACAAATGGTCGCATCTTCTCGCGTTGCCATCAACTATGCTATGCAGACGGAAGCGCAGCCGGTGCGGCTCGTCGGCGGAAGCTGTTGAGGGCGATCGATGCTCCGTCGCAGAGGAGGCTTCGCAGAAGCAGGCGGGTGGATGGAAGTGAGCAGCGGCCAAGAGTCATCGCCGGAGCAGCACGTAGTCGTCATGGTCGTAGCTGTTGAAAGAAGCGGCTCTGTTTTGACATGGTCGCGTTGCAGTGCGGTCGAACTGGAGTTGATCGCCAAAACTTTTTTTGTGGCGCCTTACTAGTTGCTAGGCTGTAGCAAGCGTTCTGATTGGCCGCTGCAGTCACCCAGTACCTACCAACTCTGGCAGCTACGGAGTAAGCGTATCTACAGATTCTGCAGTCTTTCATTCTTCTTTATCCTTCATCTTTTCTTATCCTCCGTCACATATCTACGCAATGGACGACATCCAACCTCGCATCCGCCAGCTGGCTGTCGACATTGACCGCCTCGAGGCTGCCGTCGGTCCACTCCTCCTCAACAAGCCGCCGTCTGCATCTCCATCGTCTTCTTCCCCCTCCTCTCCCCCCTTTCCAACACACCCTCCCTCCACCGGCCACGCTGCCGCGGCCCTGCGGCTGCCGCTGCTCGACAAGGCCAAGCTGCACGTGCTCGCGAGCTTCACGCTCGAGTCCACGCTCTACTGCAGCCTGCGACTCGCCGGCGTCGACGCCCGCAACCATGCCGTCTTCCGCGAGCTGCAGCGTGTCCGCCAGTACATGAGCAAGATCGACGCCGCCGAGAAGGGCCCGGCCGCCGCCCACCCGCCGCCCACCAGCCGCCTCGACACGTCGGCGGCCATCCGCTTTGTCAAGGCCGACCTGGACCGCAATCCGGATGTCAAGGCGCAGCTGAACCAGCTGCTCAAGGAGGAGGAGAAGAAAGCGGCGGCGGCGGCGGCGGCGGCGGCAGAGACGGCTGCCGCTACTGCTGAGAAGGCGGCTGCGTCGCCGCGCGGTCGGAAACGAGGAGGTGGCGTCCTCGTCGGCGGCAGTCCCTCTGCCGGCGGCCACCTGACAAAGCGGCCCAAGCAGCAGTCGCCGACGCCCGGCACCCGAGGGCGCAACTACACCCCTGGTCGAGGAACGCGGCCGACTTGAGAGGGAAGGAGGCCATCAGAAGACACAACGGCCCCGAGAGGACACCGAATTCTCCAGCATCGGCTTACCAACAGAATTACCCCGACTGTCTAGCGGATGTTTGCCCACGCACGCATCGAGCACCACACGTCCCGCGTCCCGTGGAATGGAGGAGACACTGCTGCGTATGCTGCAGGGCAGTTCTCTGCCTCGACGTGACGTTTCTCTTCGCTAGTCAACGCCGACGTTGTGCATGGCTTTGATAGAAGACGTTATGATAGAATGATACCCTTATTATGTTGCAAAAGGCACCAAGACGTTTTACTCCATGTTCTATTTACTTCCTATCTCTTTCTTCTCCCCCCCCCCTATGCCGTCGTCTCCTTCCCCAGCCGCTCCAGCTCCTCGCGGACAAACTCTTCCGCATTCAACAGCTCCGTGGCCCCGTACACCACCCGCCGCTTTGCCCGGTCGCCGCCGCCGCCCGTCCGCTTGACCCACTCCTGCAGGTTGCCAAACTCGTCGATGCTGCCACCACCCACCACAAACACAATGGCGTCGCTGAACCCTTGCCGCCGCTGTCCAAACGACGCGCCCATGCCGGGTTGCCCGCCGATTCCACCGCCCGCGCCAGGCATGCCACTGCCGCCGCCGCCACCGCCACCACCACCACCACTGCCGTCGCTCGGATCCAGGAACGAGCCGCCGCCCCGTGCCATGGACGACGGCGGCGGCATGGTCCCGCGCGCGTGCGAGTTGCGCGGGTCAAAGTACAGGTAGTTCTCCGTCTTCGAAATGGCGGAGCTGTTGGACGTGCTCGGGTCCATGATGGAGCCGACAATGCTGGTGACGGTCAGGTCGCGGTTCGCAGGCAGGAAATTCTTGATGGACCCCACAATGGACTCCAGGTTCGCCGACAGGTTCGTCGGCACGCCCGTCTCCTTGAGCCGGTCCGTCAGCCGCGACGAGATGGATGAGAACCGCCCAAACAGGTCCGTCGACGCCGCCGTCTGCTGCTGCGGCGTGCTGTGCACCGTCGTCAGCTGCGTCATCTTGCTCGTGGCCCGCACCTGCCGGATGTACGCGAGCGACGTCGTGTCCGCGCCGGCCGTCTTCAGCGCCTCCTCAAACTGCGGCCACTCCGCCCGGCTGACGTCTTGTTCTGTCGTCAGGAACCAGATGACAAACAGCCGCAGCTTGTCCGTCGCGTTCGTGCCGCGGCTCTTGTCCTGGAGAAGCTCCAGCACCTGCGCTTTGGTCTGCTTGGCAATGTTCTCCTCCAGCTGGAAGAAGTTGTCTAGCTGTCGGTCCTTGATGCCGGTGAGAAGCGCCGCCAGGATGTTCCTGGGAAAAGAAATTAGCACAGTGAGAAAACCCCTCCAAGATGGCTCCTGCTGCCAGACGTACATGTGAATGTCGAGGACGGATTTTCGCTCGCGAAGCTCTGGCAGCAGCGTGATGGCTGCCTTTAGGTGCTGCGCACTGGCGCTCGTGTCGTTCTGCAGGTCCTCAAACGACGACGCGCCTGTTTTGCGTGTGATCTCGTTTGTGTCCTGCTTGTACCGGCTCAGCTCGGCGTCAATGTCCTCGGCGACTTGCGGGAACGGCAGTGGCGCGTTCTTGTTCCAGAAGAAGTCGTTGGCATTAATGTCGTATGTTTTCTTCGTGACGCCTTTGGCCGCGTTCTTCTCATCGACGGGCGTCTCGATGGTGACACGGTTCAGTTTCATGCCGAGCACGTCGTGCACAAGGCTCTGGTATGTCCACGAGTGCGATAGCATCGTTGTCAGGTCGATGTTCCGGTCCAGGACAATGAGCACGGGCCGTGACACGGGTGTGCCCGAGGATGACGTTGGCCGCCCGCCGCCGGCGAACATGTTGTCTTTCGAGCTGAGTAGGTGGTCGCGCAGCTTGCGGTCGAGCTTCGTGGCAATGATCTCGGCCGCCATACCCTTGGAACAGCGGATCACGGGGATTACGCCTAGGAAGTTAGTTTCAAAGGTCGGCAGACGCGAACTGCCTCAGAAGATAACCCACCCATAGTGACGACAACACTGAACAATCTGTGAGGGGAAACGGTCAGCACGACAAGCCGAACGGGGAGAAGAAGGACAAGATAGGCGCTTACCCGCTGACAACTTTATTGAGAACCTGGTCCAGCTCCTCGTCCTGGATCTGCCCCGAGTTGAGCGCCCAGTAGGTATGGTCGTTCTGCATGCCCAAGCTGAACAGGTCGCGGTCGGCACAGATGAAATTGAGGTATTGGTCATACAGTTGGGCAATCTGCAGGAACGCGTTAGCACCGGCTGAGCAAGGCACCGCTTGCTTCGATGTTGGGTGCCTACATGTTCTTGGATTCCGTTGGCCACAGTCTCCGACGCAAAGTCTTCAAGCAGCGGCCGTGGTACCGACGAGAGGAAGTTGATGTATGCCGGTGAGTAGAGGCCCTTTTGCAGGTCGCCCGCGATCGACTTGAGATTGGCCAGCGACGGCTCGACCAGATAGATGACGGGCACGTCCTCGATGCGATGGCGGTTGGCCGCGAGGTGCATGTGCATGGTGACGCCGAGGGAGCGCAAGTCGCTGACGCGCAACACACTGCTGACGATCTGCATACCGAGGTCGTCAAAGACCAGGACTTTCCAGATCAGCTCGCCGTCCGGCCCCAGCACGCCCAGCTGCTGGTGTCCAGACTGCGATGCGTCCTCGTTGGCGTCTGATGTGTCCCGGTTCAGATTCAGCATGCGCTTCAGCGCTGCGATCTGCTTGTCCCGTAGCGACGCCATCGCCGCAAGGTAGAGAGAGAGGACGTGGGCAGGTGGAGGGTGTGCCTCGTCGTCGGCGGTCAAGCTCGGTGACGGGCGACGATAGGGGGGGAGCTTCGAGAGCTCAGGTTTCGGTCGGTTGCCAGGCTTCAAAGGGGGCGCGTCGGGGTTGGGAAGAGGGACGAGAACACGTGGTCGTTGACGAGGTCGCCGTGGGCGCAATTGCTTCCTGACGTCAACCAGGCGGGCAGGTAAGCTCGTCGTAGCGCCGTGCCAAGTAGCCTCGTGGAAGGACGGTGCTGGTCTTTGTGGTGCGTTCAGCGTCGAGATTAGTGGACGAATACCGAGTAATGACAGCACTGGGACTACTGTCTTTCTGGCGGAATTCGGCGCTACAATTGTCCGGATTAGCGCTTGAGCAGAGTACTGATTGTTTGCAGCTGATTGATAAGATACTCTCGCAGGTGGGGACTTGCCAAGCCAGACCCCACACAAAGGACGACGCCAGAGGCGGCCGCACTCGGAAGACGTGAGGCGTCTTTGTCTCTTGGTCTGTCGCCATCATCCCATTCTCGCTCAGGTGCTGTGTTTCGTGCTACTTGCTTCGACAAGCTGCATGACTTGGCGCCTGCCAAGGAAATAGTGCCTGCCAAAGTGTCTGCGGCCATCCCACTTGCAGTTGGTGGACCCCGCTTGTATCACCCATTGCAACTCCCTCGTTGGTAACTTGGTAGTTATATCGCTCCCCTCCCCTTCCTTCTGCTCCTTCCCTTTCCTTTTCTCCTTGAGGCCTCTACTTATTCTTTCTCGCTTCCCTCTTCAAAGACAAGCCCTTCCGTCAACGCCACCGCCCTCTCCTCGTTTGCATCAACCTATCATCATGAAGTTCTGGACCCCAGCTCTCCTGGCCACTGGTGCTAGTGCCGCGGCCTTGCATACGCCGCTCCTCGCACCCGCCAACGCCGAACACGCTCACGGCGGCTACCACCATGCCGACGTGGACAACTCGGCTCCCTTTACGCCTTTTGCCATCCCCACCTCGCGCCAGTCGGCCGTGCTGGCCCGCCGCATCCTGGCTCTGACCCACTTCGGCACCATCTCGACCGTGTTCCCTAGCGACGCCGACGCTGTTGTCGACAGTGTGCCGCCGGCATACCACTCGTGGGAGACGCGGCCGGCCGGCCTCGGCGGTGTTCCCGTGGGCCTGCCCGAGTACGTGGCCGACTGCGAGGAGGACGACGGCGCCAACGCCGGCAACCCGACGCTGCTGGCCATCCGCATTGCCACCACGTTCAAGAACGCGCGCGCCGGCTCCAACGTCAGCCTCGCCCTCGAGTGGGTGCCGCCGCCGCCGCGACCGGCGGCAAAGTGGCTGGAGCGTGCGCAGCGGATCCTCGGTCTGATCGACGACGACGAGGAAGAGAAAGCCGCCGCCGTCGATGTCTTCCCCCCCTCGGCGGCGGCGCTGCCCCGCTTCTCGCTCATCGGCTACCTCGAGCCCATTTCCGGCGCCGCCGACGGTGCGCCGGACGCGGCGCTGGCTTCGTGCTTCGTGCAGGCGCACCCGGACGCCAAGTTTTGGCTGCCCGGCAACCGCGTGCACCAGTCCGAGTGGCAGCGGCTGGTGGTGACCCACGTGTACTGGATCGGCGGCTTCGGCGACCGCGCCTACATTGGCTGGATTCCCATCGACGAGTGGCGCAGCGTCACGCGGGCCGAGTGGGAGACGGCCCGCCTGCCCGGCGAGCTGGCGAAGAAGGGCTCCTCCTCCGAGCTGTAGGGTAGCTCGGCCAGACCGCAGGCTGTACCGCCGTTCTATCTGTACCCTCCCGAGCACTGAGCTTGCTTCGTGGGCTATGACAGATGGCCGCGTGTATCTGGCAGCCTCAGCCTCACTGTATCTTGTCCGCTCTCTCATCCACTGTAGCGAGCATTTCTAGTCACAGTATAATCAGGAAATAGCTTTCACATTCAATAACGCAAGTCTTTCAGATGGGCAGTATATTTCGGTGTCTATGTGCTGTGATGCCTCTAGGCTACGGGGCTATGAGGCCCGAAAATGGTGAATATCTGTACAAACGCTCATACAAAGAAACGAGGGGAGAAAGGTTTGCTTTCTAGTCCACGCGCACAACCACCCGCCAGCCAAGGGCACCGGCTTCCCGGATCGCGCACGCCAGGCAGCCCCGCCGCCGCCGGCTGACGAGTGCGTTCCAGCCGCGCTCGGCACACAACGCCCGCACAAGTATCTCCATGTCCGACCCAAACCGCCGTCGTCGCGTCTCCTGGTGCATCTGGGACGAGGCCGGGTCGGAGGGGCCGGCCGTCGTTGTTGCAGATCTGGTTGGTGGCAACGGCGCAGCAGCTACCGTGGTTGTTGTGGTAGCGGAAGCAGCAGTAGAGGCGACAGCAGAGGCAGCTGCAGTGTTCGGCAACGCTCGTGGGGCATTCGGCAACGGTTGCAATGACGACAGTCCGACAATGGGCGAGATCTCCTTGGTCAGCGCCGGTAGAGAAGAGATGGACGCCGACTCAAAGGAAAACGTTCGCCGGCGGTCAACCACGGGCGACAGTGGGATCTCATGAGCAGCTGGCTGTGGCGAAAACCCCGTGATACAGTCGATAACGAGGACGGTGTTGTTCGATGATGCCAGATTGCTTGTCGTGGACGTAGCAGCAGCAGCAGCAGCAGCCGACGAGCGATTTGTCGCCGCAGCAAACTCACTCAAGAGCTGCTCGAGGCTCTTGTCGGCATTCTCAATCAGGGTCGTCAGGTGAATGGAGGCATACTTGAAGTATTTGTGCAGCGGGTGGCCTAGACACATGATCTCTGTTAGACGATCACGTAGAATGGAGGGCACGGGAGAAACACGGAAGGTTTTAACTCACCTATTGCGTGGATGGTGCTGAATCGGCCAGAGGACCTATCTCCGGCGACATCAATTTGCTGGATGGTCGGGCTGCACGGCGACTTGACCACTTTGACGCGCTGCGATGGCACACACGGATGTGCCGTGACAAAATAAACATCGTACAAGAGTTTATATGTCAGAAGCTTCTCGGCGCCTCCATCACTGGTGACCACGAATGTGACTTGGGCAAAGTAGGCGTCCGACTCGTTTGACGTCGACTCGTTTGAGGTCTCCGTGACCTTTTCTGCGCCACCATTGGCGTTCCTGTTCGATGGCCGTCGTGGATCGTATGGCGTGTATAGCTCAAGTCGACGCAGCTCGACGTTTGTGTGGAGCGGTGGCGTCTCCTTATAAACAGCCTCATAAGGAATAACAAAGTCCGCGGGAAGGACGGACTCTGGGTCGGCATCGCCGAGGACCGACGACTCCCGCTCAATGGCAGTCTTTCCCCATATACGTGCACGGCGTTGTGTCATCTGGATGTCGCTCGCCACATCGTCCGCGTCAATATTGACCCAGCCGTCTCCGCGCCCTTGGGGGATGACGTCCGACGATACCCAGCCCATCGATTCAGCCGCGCCAGCCCCAGCAGCCAGCACGCGACCCACGATGCAAGCCGTACTCCAAAAGCTCTTGCCTTGGTACACAAACCCGGCGCCGAGATGAGCAACGGTGCCCAGCGTCTTACGTGCCTCCTCGTCGGACTCCAAAAGGGTCGCCATGAGCAGAGTGCACAGGCTATCGCCGGGTAGCATCAGGCCCGAGAGATAACTCCTTGAGAGCCAGCCGCCGCGGTGCAAGTCGGCAACAACCTTGCGTCGCCGCAGAAGCCGCTTGCTGAATTCCAGCTTCGGTTTCGCGCTGTTCAGGTCCTGCACATTGGTAGTCGGTGAGGCGACACGGGGAATCTTTGTGTTGAGGGGCTCGCGAACATGGGCTGTGTTCAGGGACAGAAGACTGGATGTATCGTTGGGCCATTTCAGCACCTCGGCAAAATGAGAAACGCCTCGGGACTGGCATGGGGCATTCTTGGCCTTCATGGCATAGACTTGTTGCTTGCCGGCGGTCCTAGGCAAATGCAGGTGGCCCTCGAGCAAAGAGAGCTTGCGGGTCAATGTTGTGACCCATCCGACGGTATGTCGCAGGCTCAGTTCGTGCTTGGATCGGCGTGTGTTGTTCAAGCTCACAGGAACAGCCGCCGTCTCCAACGTCTCTTTATGCTCGGCCTCGTCGTGTTTGTCGTCCTCCATGTCGACACGGACGACTTCGATGTTTTCCAGCCACATGCGTGCGAGAATCAGCGACCACCGGACAGAGGCATTGGCAATCTTCTCGAAACGGTGGACTTCCGACGGATGCACAAACTCGAGACCATATTCGTCGCCGTCCGTGATGGCGTCCAGCCGGAGAAGGAGCTCGGTCGCCAGTAGGATTTGAAGAAGCAGCCAGTAGCGCTCGGTATAACGCTCATCGACCGTGGCAGGATGCGGCGACATAGGCCTCGAGCCATCTCCCATATCCGCCTCGAGCTCGTCCTGCGCGGATGAGGCCCACAAGATCTGGCCCAGCCGCAGACGCCAGTCGACTTGCGAAAAGTCGATCCAGACATTGGGCGTGGCTAAGACGTCCAAGAGTGCTTCGATCTGGGGGATGAGGTCGGCCTCGATGTCGGAGAGGCTGTCGTGGCCGTGGACACCAGCCGATCGTCTGCGGCGGATCGACGACCGGGCCGTGTTTGGTCCTCGCAGGATATGCTTAAAGAGCTCTTCATAAAACTCCTTGCTCTGGTGCGGGTCGTAGAAGCTGCCATCGGCGTATCGGCGGCCGTTCTTGATCAGCTCTTCGAGAATCTGCGTCTCGCCAACGTACTTGACGCCATTGTTACTCTCGTCGGCCGTGCCTGTCTTGGCGGCCTCGCTGGTGGCGCCGGATACGTGCATCGGCAACGCGGGCTCCAAGAGCCGTTTTCTCGCCTCCACTACAGCAGGCGGCCGCGCGCCGAGCGTATCGAAACCATACTGATCCTCCTGCAGAGCGTCGGACACTGCCAGCTCCAGGGCCGCTTCGTAGCCGATAGTGCCCTTCTCCAAGCCCTGGATGCTGAGCATGCTGGGCCGCTCACGGCAGCGGGGATAGAAATGGCTCCGCTTCTTGACGGGGGGAGTTGCATGCGCACCGGAAACGGTGTCGCTCGTCGGGCCGACAGAGCCGGCGCCGCGGGTGGTGGTGCTCTCTGTATATCCGCCGCCAGTAGTGCAGCGACGGGTGATGTGGGGCCAAGCCGTGACATTGCTCCAGGCCTCATCTTCAATCTGGACGTGGTCGGTCAAATCACGGATCTCAAGAGACTCGTCCCAAGGATAGGCGACGCTGGGATGGGGTGCGCCGGTGAAGTGGCCTTGGGAGCGGGCAAAGTATTGCGGGGCGCCAGAGAAGAGCTTCTCGACGTCATCTTCACTGAGAGACGCCATGATGCGGGCGAGCTTGAGGACAGGTCTGACCGGCGTCGAACTGTCCAATTGGGTACTTGGCGATGGCGGGGACGGTAGAGGTTTGTTGGCGTTGGCAGCGGCAGAGCGCGAGGGTGTCGAGAGGAAAGGAGTGGTGTGTAGGAGAGAGGCGAGCTGACGAAGGCGGAGAAGTATTAGTCAAGAATGGGGACGGCTCGTGACAGCGGTATGGGAGACTAGAGGAGGTATGCCAAGGAGAAGAATGGGGGGAAAATAGATAGAAGAGACGAGAAAGATGAAAGGATAAGAAAAGAGGAAGAGGAAAGAAAAAAGAAAGAAAAGAAAAGAAAAAAAGAAGAGAAAAAGGTTGGAAAGAAAGAACATTGTCGTTGTATACGGCAGGTGCGGCTTGTCCCCACCTTCGTGGAGCAGCAGGTGCATTCAACGTCCGCGCATTGCGACAGAGAAAGGCGCGAATGAATTGGGAAAGAACAAGACATGTAGCAGACCAGAGTGCAAGAGAGCTTACATGTTCACGGCTTGCCACAGAGCCGGCCGCAACGACAGCAGTGCCAGACAACGGTGGCGCCCGCTTTCGCCGAAGGAGCCGAGGTGCCGGCGTTGATGCTGAAGATGGCGTCGGTCGGCGCAACAGATTCATGGGCGCTGCAGATGCGGACGGCGATGGTGGTTTGGTCGAGGAGGAAGAAGGTGATGGCGGGCTCGATGCCGACAGGGCCCGACCAGCACCACGAACGGACCGGCTGAAAAAGCCCTGCAGCAGCTCGCGCTTCGAATCGCGGCGCCGTTGGTTTGTCCCCGGCGCGGAAGGCGCCGAGGCGGGCCTGGTGTCGCCATGGCTGCCATGACTGTTGTCACCGCTGGCAGGGGCGTCACGGCGTGAGCCGACATGTTCGGCGGCAGCTGCGGCGGGGATCGTGGTCAAGGCTGCGGTCAAGGTATCCGGAGGCAGCCCCGGCCGTGCCAATGCCTTGCCGCGGCGCCGCCGCGAGGAAAAGGATTGCATGGCCATGCCTCTCGCCTCTCGCCAGCTGCTCACAGCGACGGTGTTCGGCGTTCAGTGCAGAGAGAGGAGCCAGCGGCATCCGGCTCGCTCGAGAGAGATGGGTATGGGGTGTTTCTATCGTGCCAAGGGCTGCGCAAGGAAGCAGGGTAACGGACATGTCCGGAGCCAACGGGACTGTTCCTTGCTCATTTACAAAGAGCACGAGCCTCACGTCAGCCTCCTTTCCTGTGCAGAGAGGAAGGAGCACTGGCAGCTGTACATGTACGCTTACGGTCGCCTGTTTCCCATTTAAATCCTACAGAGGCTGCAACAAACGTGCACATGTAGCTTGTTTCAGGCCGCCCTCTCAGGAAACGGATGGCGTGTAATGCGATGACGGTGGAACTTGGCGGAGACGGCTGGCCACATACTCGAGGCCGATCCATCGTTCTAGAAGCAATCATCTCGAGTGCATAAGCCCTGGCCCCTCGGTGGAACGAGAGCGCAGAACGCTCCAGGAAAGATGCCTGTGTGCACAACGGATATTACGGCGCTAACAGGGCAGCGTGACCTGTAACTGCCCTGTCAAAACCGGCAAACAGTGGGAAGCAGCCCGTAATGCGCAACACCAGCTTTTCACTGCTTCTGGTTCTCTCACTGCAGACGCTACAAACGCACTTGGTCGTGAACTGATACATAACGATCTGGGGTATATTCGCTCTCCACGCACGTGTTTCAATCCGAGTCCTTCGTCCAATCTCTGCGAGACATTGCCGTGCTCAAACCACCGAGGCGGCCCGAAATCGTTCGTCAGCCATGAGCCGCAGCAACCAACTGCAGTCACTTGCTTCTGCAGTCTACATGACGCGTGGTTGATGAGTCCCGTCGGCTGTGCCTCGTCCTTCCGCCTCTCTTTCTCTCCCCCTCCTCTCTCCTGTAGTCTATGCCGGTGGTGTATCGTGGACGACAATCAAGATATACTTTGGCCCAAGCGCGATCACAAGCTCCTGTTTTTTCGTCCGTAACCGGAGAAGCCTCAGTTCGTCCTACAGAACGTCCATGGTCAGCGCAGCTCCTTGCACTCTTCCGTACGAAATGGAATCAGCGTAAATCACCTCTGTGTCGATAGCTCCCACAAGCTCGTCGGAAACTTTGATATAATTCCACACCAGCCCAGCCAGCTCGCGCGCGCCTTTGGTCTCGTCGGCCGGCCCGTCGCTGTCTGACTTGCCGAGGGCGTCGCCGCCGGCTATCCCGCCAGACCCCGTACTTGTGCTGCTGTCGACTGTGCTGTTCCTGCTCCCATCGTTCTGGCTGCTGCTGCTGTTGCTGCTGCCAATGGCTGTGTGTACCGCGCTGATGCGGCCCTCCATCTTCAGGATTGCGCCAGACGCGCGTTCAAGCATGATCGTGGCCTTGACGTGGGCCTTTTTGGACAGCCGTCCCAGCGTCTCGTCGAACACTTCACTACTGCTTGTTGGGAAGGCGACAGACATTTTGTGTGGTTTTCTGTATCCTTTGTCGTTTCGTGTAGTGTGCAGGACAGTAGAGGTCGTCCCCTAACGACGTCGTGCCGCCCGCTGTAAAGAGCGCCAGCTGGGATCCGTTTTGCCGCCCCTCACCGCCAAAAAGTCGATTTACAAGCCCGAGTCCAACCAACGAGTTTGATGTCCTGTTCTTCAGTCGTCATCAACCTGTAGCAGTATGGGTTCCAGTACGAAAAAGAAGAAGGAGAAGCAAAAGGACTTCAAAGTACGTCGTTTGTCCTGTCAGCAT
Organism: Ophiostoma angusticollis; assembly: GCA_019925545.1. Taxonomy (NCBI): domain Eukaryota; kingdom Fungi; phylum Ascomycota; class Sordariomycetes; order Ophiostomatales; family Ophiostomataceae; genus Ophiostoma; species Ophiostoma angusticollis. The sequence continues at coordinate 58,406 of JADHKL010000094.1, read as the reverse complement.
GCTCCCGTCCCGTTGTGCACAGCTAACACCCGACCAAGAAACCAAAGCTAAAGGTCGGCAAAGCAAAGCCCAAGGCCTCCAACTTTACAGACACGAGCTTCCGGTCAAAGGGTAAGTTTTGATAGGGTACTGTTTTCCCCCGCATGACGGCTACATCGCTCTAACCGCCCATTTCCAATCCAGCCATCGTCGTCAACCAGCAGTCTCTGACCGAGGACGCACCCGACCCGGTTGTCCAGTTCCGCCACAACCTGTCTCTGGCCGCCACGTCGCGGTCGGACAGCCAGCGCCGCGATGCTCTCGCGTACTTGACCAGCCAGATTAGTGGCGGCAGCAATCCCGTTGGCACCCCCGGAGTGCTCAGCAAGCTTCTGCCGCTCGTTTCAGACCCGGCCGCACCCGTGCGCGCACAGCTACTCAAGCTCCTGCGCACGCTGTCGCCAGCCGACGTGCGCCCCGCCGCCGGCAAGATCCTGCTCTATGTCCGCGCCGGCATCACTAATCTGTCGGCTGCTGTGCGCACGGATGCTCTAGGCATCCTCGAGTGGCTGCTCGACGTGGCCGGCGACGAGCTCGTGGCCTGCCCCGGCGGCTGGCTGAAGACGCTCAATGGCTTCGGCGCCATGATGGGCTGGGTTGCCGCGGCCCAGACGAACACGGTATCGAGCACGGGCGCCAACAGCGTGTCCTTCTCGTCGTCCGGCTGGTCCTCGGCGCCCAAGACCTCGTTTGCCGGCTCCGCTACGGCCACGCTCGTCAAAGTGGGTGGCGGCGGCGGTGGCGGTGGCAGTGGCGGTGCTGGCGCTGGTGCTGGTGCTGGTGCTGGCCGCGCGGGCTCGTCGGGTAGTCGTGGGGGGGGGACGTTTGCGCGCCAGCTGGCAGTCCTAACCAAGTTCCTCGAGATTGGCCTGCGTTCAGAGGAGCCGGCACCGTACCGTCCGCAGGCCTACTGGCACAACATCTACCAGCGGCCATCAGCCGCCCCCGCCAGTCCCAAGCCAGGCACCCGCTCCGCGCGGGCGACAGCCGCGAGCAACAGCAGCAGCAGCAGAAGCACGACTACCCCGTTTGGCCATCTCAATCTGTTTGGGGCGCCACGTGACGAGGACAGCGAGATGTATGCGGACCGCGAGGACCGGCAGCAGGTGTTTGCAAAACGGTGGCAGGCCGCCATCGCCCACGGTATCGACGAGGCCCGCCGTGAAGGCGGTGCCGTGGGACGTGCTGCAGCCACGCTCGACGAGGTGCTGCAAAAGCACATGGAGGACTACAACAAGGCCGTATCGTCAGTCAGCTAAGGATGTCTTCGTCTCTCTTTTTCTTCTCTGTCTTCTTGGGGCTCCTCCTGTTCTGCTTCATGTGTCGCCAGTGTTTTCTCGGTCTGCTGGTCTATGGCGTTCTGTTTGCTTTCCTTCTCGCTCGTCCATGAATGATACTCTTTTGATTTTACCATCAAAACGGCGCCCGCTTATGCAGCCTAACACGACCCCTGGATCCCGGGCCCGCCGAAAAGGGCAAAGTGACGTCGGTCGCACCTTCCTTACCATGACAATGTTCCCTTCTCGACGGTAGAAGAAGGCCAGATCTTCCTGTAGCAAGTAGCTTTAGGCCCAGGACCCAGAAAAAAGGTACATCTTTCTCTCTGGTTTTCCATTGACTTCTTCTATCTTGTAGGTTGCTCCTTCTCTTTACGGTAGAGTCCCTCTCGCCACCAAAAGGGAGAAAAAGGAAAGCAAAACGAATGCGAAAAGTCAACTATAAAACAACCGTCGATCTCACTCACTCCCTCCCTCCTCTCTCCTTTTTCTTCCTCTGGCCGACAACCAGAAACGTTCTAGCTCTCTACGGTTTCCGAGAGCTGCGGTCAAGGTCAAAGAGGTAGGTGAACGTCTTCTTGTCGGGTTCCCGTCGGTTCTCTTGGTTGCGGTTCATCTTCCAGAAAAAAACACCCTCTCTTCCAAATCGTCCGCTTTCTCCTTCTTGTCCTTTTCATTGTCTTTCCTGGAGTCAGACTGCATTGATGAAGAAAAGGTCGCACTCAAATGCCCAGTCGTGACCTGTTGCTACCCTTCTCGTGGGTACAACCCCTTCACATCCTGTTGTTCTTAACCCGTCCATTTTCACCCCTATATCTACCTTGTTCGATGCTGCCATCCCGACGGTTAGTCCAGACGGACAGTATGCATTCATCTTGGAGGCATTTCTACGTGACTTGCCACTTCTTCCTCCTGGCCTACTGCCTTCTCTTCTCTTCACCAGCTGCTTTTTGTTTGCACTTCGATTGTTCGTGTTACGTCCGCTTACTCTCCTGGTGTATCGTCTTTGTACATCTTCTGCAAACACCGTTTGATCAACTGCTGCTTGATCCGTGAGCATTCTTTTCACAAGCCTCATTTCTAACATATTCACCTTTTAAGAACACAGGTACAGACAGATTCGGCAACGTTTCCCATCCCTGCGCGATCGAACCATTGCTCTTCTGCTATACACGGCCGCGCACATCGTCTAAGTTGATTGGCAGGGTCATGCCTATGCCATCGTGGGGTGAGGGCGACGATTCCGGTTGGAATCGGCCCCAACCAACAACTGCTGGCGAGGGCCACCAGCCCGACGGCGACAACAGCGCAGGTGCTGTTGCCCATGGCTTCGACGTAGGCGTCAAGCCAGAGTTGTACCCTGAGTTTGAGCCTGAGCGTGAGAAGATCAAGGCGGCTGGCTGGGTCGAGAGCACTCCCAACAACCACCCGACTGCGACCCAGGGGGGACCTGTTGAACGAAACTGGGCCAACAACGCAAGAGTCTACGAGTGGACTGGGGAAGAAGGTGATGTCGGCCCGGAGTCGAAAGAGCTTGAGCTGGAGCTTTTTGGAGACCCGGAAAAGCGGTCTGGCACTGGAATCGACTTTTCCACGTACGTATCGTTCATATGCGTGTCCATATTCCCCGTCTCCCCTCAAGACCGAACACTGACCTTTACTGCTGCTTTTCAGTCTCACTGAGATCAAGGTCCGCCAGGAAGGCGAGGAGCGCATCTCGCCATTCTACGATTTTGACCACGCCGGCCTTCATCCTGCCATGCGCCGCAATGTCGACCTCGCCGGCTACAAGATGCCAACCCCAATCCAAATGTACTGCCTGCCAGCCATCATCCAGGGGTACGATGTGATGGGAATCGCTCAGACCGGTAAGCTTATCACTTGAAAGCCACAACGTTCACGACTGTTCAGCTGACACATTCATAGGCTCGGGGAAAACCGCGGCGTACCTCATCCCGATTTTGAACAATCTCATGGGCAAGGCCAAGAAGCTTGCAGCGCCGCGCCCCAATCCGTCCACGTACCAGCCAGGGATCGATCCCATTGTGCGTGCCGAGCCTCTTGTTGTCATCGTGGCTCCGAGTCGGGAGCTTGGCATTCAGATTTTCAACGAGTCTCGCAAATTTTGCTACCGCACCATGCTTCGTCCGTGTGTTATCTACGGAGGGGGCCCGATTCGCGGCCAGCTTGAGCAGCTCAGCCGCGGCTGTGATGTGCTTGTGGCGACGCCAGGACGACTGATTGATATGATGAACCGTCCTAACAATCTGTCCTTCCGCCGGGTCAAGTACATGGTTATTGACGAGGCCGATGAGATGCTTCACGAAGACTGGAACGATGAGTTGAGCAAAATTCTCTCTGGTGGTGGTAAGTGACAGGGATGGGGCCTTTGACAACATGAAGGCACATCACTTACGCAAGTCTTAGACCAGGAGGAGGGCAACATCAAGTACATGCTCTTCTCGGCCACGTTCCCGAAGCGGCTGCGCGATCTTGCAAAAGAGTATCTCGCCAACAACCATATCCACCTACGTGTTGGACGTGCCGGCAGCTCGCACGGCAACATTCAGCAGGTGATCTCGTACACGGACCCCGACAAGAAGCGCAAGGCTGTGGTGGAGCTTCTCAACTCGATTCCTCCCGGCCGCACCATCATCTTTGTCAACCGCAAGGCAGCCGTGGACGAGCTCGATGACTTCTTGTACAATCTTGGCTTGCCCTGCACATCGATCCACGCCGATCGCACCCAGATGGAGCGCGAGGACGCGATGCGTGCATTCAGGAGCGGGGAGTGTCCTATTCTCATCTCCACCGGCGTGTCCGCTCGTGGTATCGATGTGCATAATGTCAACCATGTGATCAACTACGATCTTCCCAGCATTGATCACGGCGGTATTGAAGAATACGTCCACCGCATTGGTAAGACTGTGCACATATTTTGGCGCTCCGAAAAGAGGTTATGCTGACGTTTTCTCGGATAGGCCGTACCGGCCGCATTGGTCACCGTGGCCTCGCAACGTCGTTCTACACCGATCGCGATCAGCCGCTCGCTAGCGTCCTCACGCGTACTCTCCTTGAGACGAAGCAAGAGATTCCGGAATTCCTCCAGGAGTACATTCCCGAGGGGGCAGCCAAGGAAAACCTGAAGTTTGAGGCAGACTCTGACTTTGAGGAGGAGTTTGAGGGTGACGACGCCGGGGATGGGGACACTTGGGCTGGGGGCGACGATGCTGGCGGCGGCGACGGCGATGCATGGGGGGGCGCTCCGGCCGACGAAGGGGCCAATACGTGGGGTGGTGAAGCCGCGGACAACAACGGCAGTGCCAGCTGGTAGAGGAGTCTTCCGACACGGCAGTAGATTTTCTTGGAAGGAGGCAGAGTGAAGGATGAATGGCAATCAAGGCTCAAGGCGAAAGCAAGCAAGGCTACAAGAGACACAGCAAGATTTGATACTAGGTAGTCGCAGCTAGCAACGAAATAAAGGTTCTCGGTCTAGTTCTTGCCCAGGACACCGGAAAGGCCCGGAAGGCTTCAAATGTTCGGCGCAGTTGAGCTCGGTTGTGTCTGTGGGGTCGGGAAGCGGTCGGGAACGGCAGCACAGAGGTTCTGGCGAGCTATTTTCGTTGAATTTTGGCGGTCACGGCTGGCGACTCTGCGGCAGGATGAAGGAAATTAAAGAAGCCATTTTCCCGCAACTCAACTCGAGCGCGAATCTTTTCTAACCAAAAAAAAGAGAACCACCGAGGAAACCGGAAACCGTCTGGGAAAAGCACTCGCCCCAGAAAGACGCCTTCTCTCGCTCTAGTCGAAGAACCCCTCACTCTCGAACAGTCATGCTCCGATCCGTGCGAATTGCAGGGCCCGGGCTTGCCCGAGGCTTACTACGACCTGTGCCTCGGATCAGCGTGCAACAACAGGCCACTTGTGCAGCAGCGTCACCCATTTTGCGGCGACAAGGCGTTGTTATCGCAGCACACGGACACGGACACGGACACGGACGAGCATTCCACGCAAGCACGGTCACAATGTCAGACAGCAAGAAGACGACGCGGACGGAGAGCGACGCCTTTGGCGAGATCGAGGTGCCGGCGGACAAGTACTGGGGGGCGCAGACGGAGCGGTCGCTGGAGAACTTCCGGATCAACCAGCCGCAGGACCGGATGCCGGCGCCGATTGTGCGGGCGTTTGGCATCCTCAAGGGGGCGGCGGCGACGGTCAACATGAAGTACGGGCTGGACGCACGGATCGGGGGGGCGATCCAGCAGGCGGCGCAGGAGGTGGCGGAGCTGAAGCTGGTGGAGCACTTCCCGCTGGTGGTGTGGCAGACGGGGTCGGGGACGCAGTCGAACATGAACGCCAACGAGGTGATCTCGAACCGGGCCATTGAGATCCTGGGCGGCGTCAAGGGCAGCAAGACGCCGGTGCACCCCAACGACCACGTGAACCGCAGCGCGTCGTCCAACGACACGTTCCCGACGGTGATGCACATTGCGGCGGTGCTGGAGCTGGAGGGCGAGCTGCTGCCGGCGCTGCACAGCCTGCGCGAGGCGCTGCAGGCCAAGGTGGACGACTTTGCGGCGCGCGGCATCATCAAGATCGGGCGGACGCACCTGCAGGACGCGACGCCGCTGACGCTGGCGCAGGAGTTCTCGGGCTACGTGGCGCAGCTCGAGTACGGGGCGCAGCGGGTGGAGGCAGCGCTGCCGGGGCTGCGGCAGCTGGCTCAGGGCGGCACGGCGGTGGGCACGGGCATCAACACGTATGTGGGCTTTGCCGAGGACATTGCGGCCGAGGTCAGCCGCATGACGGGCACGCACTTTGAGACGGCGCCCAACAAGTTCGAGGCGCTGGCGGCGCACGACGCGCTGGTGCACGCGTCGGGGGCGCTCAACACGCTGGCGGCGTCGCTGTCGAAGCTGGCGCAGGACATCCGCTACCTGGGCAGCGGGCCGCGCTGCGGATTGGGCGAGCTCAACCTGCCGGAGAACGAGCCGGGCAGCAGCATCATGCCGGGCAAGGTCAACCCGACGCAGTGCGAGGCGCTGACAATGGTGTGTGCGCAGGTCATGGGCAACCACGTGGCCACGACGATCGGCGGCATGAACGGGCAGTTTGAGCTCAACGTGTACAAGCCGCTGATCATCCGCAACGTGCTGCACAGCGTGCGGCTGCTGGCGGACGGCATGCGGTCGTTTGAGAAGAACCTGGTGGCAGGGCTACAGGCCAACGAGGAGAAGATTTCCAACATTATGAAGGAGTCGTAAGTTTTCTCTCCTCTCTCCTCTCTCTCTCTCTCTCTCTCCTCTCTCCTCTCTCTCTCTCTCCTCTCTCTCTCTCTCCTCTCTCTCTCTCTCCTCTCTCTCTCTCTCCTCTCTCTCCTCTCTCTCCTCTCTCACTAACACTCATCCAGTCTCATGCTCGTCACCTGCCTCAACCCCAAGATCGGCTACGACATGGCCAGCAAGGTGGCCAAGAACGCCCACAAAAAGGGCCTGACGCTCAAGCAGAGCGCGCTCCAGCTCAACGCCCTGACGGAGGAGGAGTTTGACGAGCTGGTGCGTCCGGAGCTGATGATTGGCCCGGCGCCGTACAAAGCTTGATGTAGACTAGAGAAGGAGAAAAGTAAAGGAGTTCCAGAAAGACAAAAGACAATGTTTGGTAAACTCGGCACTTGTCGGCTTTCATGCTACCCGCGAGGGACTGAACACATCTACAAAGACAAGATGCGCTAAGCCTCGGCACAGATTGGGAGGTTTCGGCAGGAGGGAGCAAGGAGATCGGAACGGCGTGGGGCTATTCGTGCAGTGTTGGCTGACTCGCCGACTCGCATTCCAGGCCTTGCAGCTCTCTTCTGCCTGGAAAACGGGGATTAAATCTCGGCTTTGTCGCCACATGACGCGCTAAACCGAATACGGCAACAGTTCCCAAAGAGGAAATAGCTCACTGACTCAGATTGCATCCTTGCCACATGTTCCGATTTAGGTAAAACAAGCCCAACGGGAGAAGAAGGAGAGAGAGAGGAGAGAAGGGGGAGAGAGGAGAAGAAGGAGAGAGGGGGAGAGAAGAGAAAGAGAGAAAGAGAGAAAGGAAAGAAAGAGAGAAGGAGAGGAGAAGAAAGCTGAATGTACTCTACGAGCACATGCAATCCCTATCTCTTCCCCACACTTTCCACTTTCACAAGCTCTGATCATCCTCCTGGCCGAGTTAGTGACACAAAGGTCGAGCTAAGCAACGTTTGCCTTCGGAATGGCAAGGCGAAACCGGCCCATGCTTCGGCCAAGGGCTGGGTGGTTGGTCCAGCGAGCGTAAGTATATATGGCGGCCCCAGCTCTGTCCGTCGACCGTCTATCGTCTCTTTTTCTCCTCTTTTCTCTCAACCTCAACCTCAACCTCAACCTTAACCCCTCAACATGCCATCTATGCAAAACATCCTCCAGGGCGTCAGCGTCCTGGGCAACGTCAAAGAGGAGCACCGCAAGATCCTCACGCCCGAGGCCCTGACGTTTGTGGCGCTGCTGCACCGGTCGTTTGACAGCACGCGCAAGAGCCTGCTGGAGCGGCGTCAGCTGCGGCAGGCGGAGCTGGACCGCGGCGTGCTGCCAGACTTTCTGCCGGAGACCAAGCACATCCGCCAAGACCCGTCGTGGAAGGGCGCGCCGCCGGCACCGGGGCTGGTGGACCGCCGCGTGGAGATTACGGGGCCGACAGACCGGAAGATGGTGGTGAATGCGTTGAACGCCGACGTCTACACGTACATGGCGGATTTTGAGGGTAAGTCTCTGTCTCTCTCTCTGTCTCACCCCCCCTCTCTGTCTCTCTCTCTCTCTCTCTCTCTCTCTGTCTCCCCCCACTAACCTCTCAGACTCCAGTGCTCCCACGTGGGAAAACATGATCAACGGCCAGGTCAACCTCTACGACGCCGTGCGGCGGCAGATCGACTTCAAGCAGGGCGCCAAGGCATACAAGCTGCGGACGGACCGCACGCTGCCGACGCTGATTGTGCGGCCGCGCGGCTGGCACCTGGTGGAGAAGCATGTGACGGTGGACGGCGAGCCGGTGTCCGGGTCGCTCTTCGACTTTGGGCTGTACTTTTTCCACAACGCCAAGGCGGCGGTGGCGGCGGGATTCGGCCCGTACTTTTACCTGCCCAAGATGGAGTCGCACCGGGAGGCGCGGCTGTGGAACGACGCGTTCAACCTGGCGCAGGACTACGTGGGGGTGCCGCGCGGCACGATCCGCGGCACGGTGCTGATCGAGACGATCCTGGCGGCCTTTGAGATGGAGGAGATTATCTACGAGCTGCGCGACCACAGCGCCGGGCTCAACTGCGGCCGCTGGGACTATATCTTCTCGACGATCAAGAAGTTCCGCCAGAACCCGGCCTTTGTGCTGCCGGACCGCGCCGCCGTGACCATGACGGTGCCGTTCATGGACGCCTACGTCAAGCTGCTGATCCAGACGTGCCACCGCCGCGGCGTGCACGCCATGGGCGGCATGGCGGCGCAGATCCCCATCAAGGACGACGCGGCCGCCAACGACCGCGCCATGGAGGGCGTGCGGGCCGACAAGCTGCGCGAGGTGCGCGCCGGCCACGACGGCACGTGGGTGGCGCACCCGGCGCTGGCGGCCATTGCCACGGAGATCTTTGACCAGCACATGCCGACGCCGAACCAGCTGTTTGTGCGGCGCGAGGAGGTGTCGGTCAGTGCCAACGACCTGCTCAACATGAACGTGCCGGGCCGCGTCACCGAGGAGGGCATCCGCAAGAACCTCGCCATCGGCCTCGGCTACATGGAGGCCTGGATCCGCGGCGTCGGCTGCGTGCCCATCAACTACCTCATGGAGGACGCCGCCACCGCCGAGGTGTCGCGCAGCCAGGTCTGGCAGTGGGTGCGCCACGGCGTCACCACGGCCGAGGGCCGCCGCGTCGACAAGGCCTACGCGCTGGCGCTGCTCAAGGACCAGGCCGCCCAGCTGGCCGCCAAGGCACCGCCCGACAACAAGTACCAGCTGGCGGTGCAGTACTTTGCGGGGCAGGTGACGGGCGAGGACTATGCGGATTTCCTGACGAGGTGAGTTTTTTTCTTGACTCTGACTCTTGCTCTCTTCCCTGACTAACTTGGCAGCCTTCTCTACGATGAAATCACGTCTGTGGGCTCAGCACAGCCGGCGGCGAAGTTGTGAGGAAGGTCGTCGCGGGAGGAATGACGTTTACGCCGACACCGACACCGACACCGACATCCAACGTCCAACGCCGAGTGCTTGTATCTTGATTTAGATTGTCTACCAGTCTCCATTGTTTGTCCTATATCCTTCCTTCGTCCTTCGTCCGTTCATCCAGTCCTAGTTGTACACGTAAAGAGAAACCAAAAAGGGGAATACAAAACAGCGAGAAATCAATGCACTTTGTCCTGGATCCGTCTTGTGCCAAACGCCGTGAAGAAAGAGACCGTATCCCAGAAGATGTTTCCACCAGAACCATAGGCCAGAACCATGAGTGGTCCTTCCGTAATAGAACATATCCGTCGTAGTGAAGAAAAGAAACCCGGCGCTAGCGTTCTTCTCACCGCCCGCCGCCACTGTCGCTGGTCGCATCGCTCGGCACACTCCCACTGGGCGGTGGCAGGCCGGTCTGGGTTGTGTTGTTGGTGGTGGTGGTGGTGCTGCTGCTGCTCTCAGCCAGCTTCTGGCCGCAGCCCTTGACCAAACGATGGCGCTGGCCAGCGAAGCAATGTCAGCAGAGAAGACAGAGAAGAAGGGAAGAGGAAGAGAGAAAGGGAGAGAAAAGGGAGAGAAGAAGGAAGAAAACAGAAAAACAGAAAAACAGAAAAACAGAAAAACAGAAAAACAGAAATACCTTTAACGCGTCCTTCCGGCTGAAGCTCTTCTCGCAGTAGTTGCACGGAAACGGCTTGACCGCCAGGTGGATGCGCTTGTGCCGCTTCAGGTCGTGGTTCCGGTTAAACGACTGCGGGCACTGGTCACACTTGAACGGTCGCTCCTGCATGGCCGCCGCCGCCGCTGCTGCTGCTGACGCGGCGGCTGCTGACAGGGCCCCTCCAGGTCCATGTCCATGGCCAAGTCCGTGTCCGCCCATCCCTCCAAGACCACCCATGCCACCTAGACTCCCTAGACTGCCCAGACTCCCTAGACCGCCGCCGAGACTGCCCAGGACGAGTCCGAGCCCCAGGTTGCTGCCATCACTGCCCGTGACGCCTGCCCCTGGCAGGTGGTGCTGTCCATACGGGCTGCTGCCGTGGTGGTGCTGGCCGTACATACCGATGATGTTTGGGGGGCTGTTGAGGTTGTGGACGTTGCCGAGGTGGCGGAGGTGGCTGAGGTGGTTGAGGCGGTTGACCTCGAGGACGTATCTGCTTTGGGCCGAGTTTGGAGGGCGTTGTTGTTGTTGTTGTTGTTGTTGTTGTTGTGGTGGTTGCTGTTGTTGCTGTTGTTGCTGTTGTTGCTGTTGTTGTTGCTGTTGCTGCTGCTGATGCTGCTGCTGTTGTCGTTGCTGCTGTTGTTGCTGCTGTTGTTGCTGCTTCTGCTGATGCTGCTGCTGATGCTGCTGCTGCTGCCCAGGACTACCCAATGCGTGGCCATACAACGACCGACGCGTGCCAGCACCACCACCATCACCACCAGAACTACCTCCACCCCCCAACATCACGAGATGGCTGCCGCCAGGACTGCCGAGGCCGGGCGAGTGCGGCGATGCTGGTGGTTGCTGCGGAAAGTAATTTCGACTGTTGGCGGTGGTGGAGCTGTTGTTGTTGCTGCTGCTGCCCCCTTCTCGACCTAAAAGTCCCGACAGACTGGCCTGCGATGACAGCAACGGTGGCGGGATCAGCCGCAGCGGGTTGCCCGCGTGAGTGCCTGTGCGGGTGTTCGGGTTGGGTAGCTGCTGCTGGTACGCTGGGAAGCCGGCCGACTGACTGCTTGCCGACGCCGATGCGGGAGGCTGGCCAACGATGCTGCTGGCGGCTGGATGGTGCTGGCTACGGTAGGTGGAAGCGGAGGTGGTCGTAGAGGAAGAGGGGTTGTTATTGTTGTTGTTTGACGCTGCTGCTGCTACTGATGCTGCTGCTGTTGTCGAGCTGTGGCTGGAAGCTTCTCTTTGTCGCTGCTGCATCGTCGGTGACCGTCCTTGCCCGTCACCACCCTCTGCTGGGTGGTTGCTCGACATGGTCACCGGAGCGTAGGCGAACAGCGGTAGTGGTGGTGGTGGCGGTGGCGGTTGCGGCGACGATCCGGCAAAAGGATCGTGGAGATCAGAGGAATGGTGGTGGTGGTGGTGGCCAAACAACGGCTGGGCGCCGAGAGAGACCGCCTGATGCGTCAAGGACGCGGTCATCTGCCCGAGCTCATGCAGATGGTCGGGAGGTAGGTGCTGTTGCTGTTGCTGGTGTTGGTGTTGCTGCTGGTGTTGCTGCTGGTGTTGGTGCTGCTGTTGCTGCTGTTGCTGGTGGACGGCCGCAAAATAGGTTGACGCGTTCGAAAAGGACCTCTGCGAGCTCCTGCTGCTGATGTCGTCGCCAATGAACCCTAGCAAAAACACATTAGACAAGAAAAGGAATAGAGAGAAAAAAGAAAGAGGAAAAAGCAAGGGCCCAAGCTCGACGCTGAAATGCACTGTTCTTTCGTACGCGGAGTTTCCTGCCCCAGGCCGGGCGACGACAGCGAGTAGCATGACAACGGATCAGCAGCGATAGTCAGAGGTGGCCGTCCCGAGGCAGAGGCAAAGCTGAAGGTCTCCATGTCGCGTTGAGGGACGGTCGCTACGGTGGCAGTTCAGGAGGAATCGATCTCGGGCCTCGAGAGACGGAGAGGCAACGCCTCATACATCGTGGGAGGGGGTGAAGACGAGGGCGAAGAAGATAAAGGGGATGAGAGACGAGACGAGAGACGACAAAGATGAACGAAAGAGAGGAAAGACGAAAAAGAAAAAGAAAATAGTATTACCCTGTAGATGACTGATATAAAACAGCAGCCGACGAGAAGCGCCGTCGTTTCCTTTTCTTTCTGTCTCGTTGTATGACGTTGATCCCCTTTTCCTTCTGTCTTGTCTCGCCTTTGCCTTTCCCTCTTCCCTTTGTCCTCCCCCCACCGGCTAGAAGAGTCTGGGGGTCGTTGAGACAGTGGGCGATGACAGGGAAAAGCCAGGTAGAAGAGGAGGTCCTTGTCGTCTGCCTTGGATGTGGTCGATATTGGATCGGTCCGAGGGAGGAGTACGAAAAGGAAAGAGAGAAAAGAAAAAGAAAACAACAAAAGAAGGTCAAGGCACACTAAAACGAAAATGCAAGAAAATGGCAATAAGACAAACGGCAATCCGAAAAGACGAGAGAAGTAGGGCTGTAGTCCGTAATATTGTGATACCATGGGGGGACGAGAGCTGTGAACAGGGGGGGTGGAGGGAGATGACAGATCAGAACGTGTTGGGGGGAAAGACGAGGGCCGAAGAGAAGAAGAGAAGATGAAAAAGGAGACGAGATATTGACTAGAAAAGAAAAGAAAGAAAGGAAAAGAAAGAAAGGAAAAAAACAGAAGAGAGAAAACCGCCTTACCCATCTACTCCGAACTGCAGAATCTTCAGCAGGTAGATAGCAGAGCTCCCAATCAGGCCAAGACCCAACCAATATGTGCAACGAAAAGGGAAAACAGAGACAAAATAGAGAGACAACGTAAGCATAAGCATACCGGGAAATAGGGACGAATACTACGAATACGGAACGGAGTATTACAGAGCACGGAGTACCCGTCACGACACGACAAGGTGGAGAGGCTGAGAGGCTGAACAAACGCCGGGACTCTCGAGGGAAGAGAGGAGGAGGAGAGAAAAGAGAGGGAGAGGCGAGGGAAGACGGAGGAGTTTGTCAGCTCTTATTCAAGAGACCTAGAAGAGAGAGACGAGAAGAGAAGTAAGAAGGAAAGAAATGTACAGAGTACTCCGTACAGAGTATGATGACAGACTGAGACAGACTTCTCCCCAAGGTTTTAGCTGAATACTGTGGCCCGATAGTGCTGAATCAAAGTATTGGAAGATGCTGACTCCTGCTGTGTTGCCTTTCTTCCATGCACCGACCAACTGGTTCGATGGGCGCTCCCAGACTCGGGCCTGCTATGATGTCGGGGCTGTGAGGGCTAGGACTAGCGGCGATGGAGAACCGTATCTTAAGGAGCAGGATATACGGATACTCTTACTCAAGGGGAGAGCTGAGAAGAATACGGACTCACGGCAAGGTGTACATGTAGTACGAAGCTATCAAGATCAAAGATCTCAGCAAGGAGAAGGGGGAAAAGAAAAGAAAAAGAAAAAGAAAAAGGAAGAGAGGCAGCAAACGCGGAAAGAAAAAGAAAAGAGCTCGCCGGCTTAGTGCCCGTCGCTCGTCTGATTTTGTCCTTTTGGGCTTGGCTCAACATCCAGCGCCCAGCAAACAAGGGATCGTTATCTTGGGAGAGCCTTGCCTGGTCGCATTCCTGTCCTTTCCCGTTCGAGTCGACTCCCGCCCAGCCTCACTGTAACGGTAGTGGGAGGGAACGGGAGCTGAGATGCACGGGAGGGAAGACAGGGGTAAAGATTCGTATTGAGAGAGAGTATCATTCTTCGTCCAGTCTTGGCACTCGATCGCGTCAGACCCTCCCTACGGAGCTATGAGGAGAAGGGAAGAGAGGTGATGGGGAAGAGAGGTGAAGGGGATGAAGAGGAAGAAGAGGAGAGAGAAGAGAGAAAGAAGAGGAGGGAGAAGAGAGAAAAAAGACAAAAAAAGCAGTCTCTCAATCACGATGCACGTCAAAGACAATTTTCTCGTCCTATTTCTTGTACTCCATACTCCGTAATATCACTCTTTGGACTCGACCGGGTCAATGAAAGTGGCTTTTCGTTCCCCTGAACCGAGTCGGCGGGAAGGCGGGTGCGCCCTGGAACGTGCGTTCTCCAGACGGAAGTAGCCAGGGTGTGGCAGAAGGAAATGGAAAAAGAAAAGCAAGAACAAGATCCTGCAAACGACTCTGCATTGCCCGACGCAGCAAACATGTATGTTTTCTGCGCGTTGAAGAAAACGCCTTTTCCTCCCGCGTTTGGCCATCCATCCAAACAAGCATTCTGCCTTGCCGGGATGTCTCTGGAGCATCGCTCGCCGTTTTCCAGCCGCAGTCCTACCGAAGAGGTCATCGAGCGAGGGCAGTGGCAGGTGGGGAACAACTGCCTGCACTCAACCAACGTAATGCCTCCGTTTCCTCTCGCCAGAACGTACCGTTTCGGAAATTGTCCATTTTGGGCAAGTGAAAAGGAGACCAACGAAAATCGTCCAATATCATCTCACCCCTCTGACAACTCCGAGCTCCAGCAGACAGGGATCGAAGCAATAAAGAAGAGAATGCAAACGGCAGCAAATCTCAATACTAATACCAATACTCCGTGCTCCTCCAGTTCCGAAGAGCCTCAACTGTGGACAAGACTGTGGACTGTGACGCGGACAGATGCAGCAAAAAGGAGTATTCATGAGCATGCTCCGTAATCGTGCGGCTGAAGAGAAGACGTCGTCCAAAAGGGAAACATCTTTCGACCTAATCTTCCGAATATGCTTTCGCCCGCCCCGTTCGCGGATCACACATTTCAGTAGCAGCAAGGCAGAGAAGACGACCTGCTCAGATCATACACAGGACACATCGGACAAGACCAGCTGAAGAAAAGCTGAAAGACGCTCTGAGCAGCAATCAACCACGCCGTGCCACCGTGCTACAAGACACGTAAGACAAGCAGTGAATCGTCCCAGAATATTGGGCAGAATGTCCCTGAAAGAGGCACGCTCTGTTCTGCACGACGACCAGCGGATCTGCGCGTTGTTCCACTGCAGAGGAAATACCCAAAATTGACCTGATATCTCCGCGTGAGACATTTCAACTCACTTGAGTAAAATGAGATTTCAATGTGCCACTCCGACTATCCCGTACGCCGCGCTCCAAGAACCGACGGACAGCCGCTTCTGCATTAACATCTTCATTAGCATCCCCTCCCTGTCTCCAGCTAGATCAAGAAATCGGTCCGTACAGGTCCCAAATGCAGAAAATGAGAAAACCAAAATGCCAAAGGAGAAGGAGAACCCAGAATGCCAAATACACGCCAATATAGAAACGCCATGCCAATAGACGCTGGAACCAAATAAACACCCCTCACGAGTTGAGCGTCTTGACCATCATCTTGGCCTTCTGCTTGTCCGCCACCACATGCAACCGCTCCCGCATCACCCCCTTCATCGTGTCCGCCACCTTGTGGAAGCTGCTCGCCGACCCTGTTTCCTGCGTCAGCCGCAGAATGCTGAGGTGGTTGCGCTTCCCATGCTCAATCACCGTAATGATCTCGCACGCAAACGACACCGCCCGGATGTCGAGGACTGCATCGTCAGTATACTTGGAAAGAGAGAATGCCACCCCACAGTCAACTTACAGTTCTCCGCCGCAACCTTGGCAAACACAATGTTGCGCTCCTTGTCCACCTCAATGTCGCGGATGCCATACCGCCGCCATTCCCGCAGCAGATGCACAACCTCTTGCCGCGCCCGCCGCTGTGACAGGCTCAGGCACAGGTGCCGCGTCGCCGGCTTGACCCGGAATAACCGCGACAGCCAGTTCTGCTGCGGCTCAATCTTTCGTCCGTTGCGCTCGTCGCCCTGCTCCTGCCAGCTCGTCTGCGTACCGCGGGCATGTGCCAAAGTCTTACTTCCGCTGCTGCCCATCCGGCTGCTCTTCTTGCTGCTGCTGCTTTCGCTGTTCTGTCGAGACTGCCGTGCCCTCCGCCCCTCCTCCGTCGTCCCATAATTTCCATCCTCCGACTCGCCCGCCACAGACATCTTCGTATCGCTCTTCGACCCGGTCTTCCAGAACGGGAAAATGAAGCTCTTTCTCCTAGACAGAGCCTGTGGGAACGGGAACACGCCCGACACCGGCGTCGTCGTCGTCCCCGTCGCTTCCGTGTACTGCGAAGTCTGCGATCCTGACCGCTCCTCCACCTGCACCGTGCTGTTGCGCATGTCCGATTTCGACTGCCGCTTGAACCACGACTTCTTCAGTGGCTGCGCTGCAGTCTGCGCCGCCACAGTCACTTCCTCCACCACCTTCTCCGCCACATGTGTCGCAGTCTCAACATCGGCCTGCCTCCGCTCTTGCCGCTGCTTCCGCTTCTCAGGCTGCAGGGACTCCGTTGCCTGTTCTCCCCCGGCCCCGCTCCACTCTGCCTTGCTTGTTCGCACTGGTGCAAGATTTAGAGGCCGCGGTGCCATCGCCACCCCATTCGTCGTCCGAGCTGACGAGGGTGACACCACAAGCCGAATCGTGTTTTCAGCCTGCGCCAAGTGCGCCAGGCCCTCATTGTCTTGCGCCGCTTGCAGCCCGTGGCTCTTGGACGGCGCCGAGACAGCACGTGGCTTGTCCTTGTCCGCTAGCGGCCAGTTCTCTTGTCGTGTTTCGCTGATGGACGGCAATTGCCGAGAGGACGAACGCCCACCTGTCAAATGATCAGGTGCGGACACAATCCGGCGCTCTACGACCACCGCGCGTGGCGGCTGAACCTCGACAACACGAGCTTGCAAATTCGTGTTCGTCGTCGTTGCAACGCCAATCGTAGACGAGTCCTTCCGGGGCAACCCAGCCGCCGCCGGTGATTGCTTGGCCCGCTGATGTGACCTTTCGGCTCTTGCACGCTCGACCTCCAGTTCGACCGAGTCTGATCGCGGTGGTGGCGGGGGCAGCGGCCGAGATTCCCACGCCCGAGGCCCAGCTGGTTTCACAGACCGGGACGATGCTTCCGTTGCGGGAGACACCGTCACATCTGGCGTGGTCAGTCTGAGGGAGAACGGCGAGTCGCGCCCTTGTCCCGCTTCAGACGACTCAACAGCAAGGAGCGAGCTCATAAACGCATCGTCCAGGTCCTTGGCAATTCTGAAGCTGAAATCGGCCAGGTCTTCGTTCCACTCCGGAATCCCATCCCCGACTCCGCCGCCGTTGGCGCCGCTCATAACCAATTCACTTTCGTACACGGACGGTTTGCGCGCCTTTGAGAAGTCCACACCGCGCTTGTGTCTCGATGTCGGGCGAATGGCCTGCTTTCCGTTGATGCTTCGCATACTCCGGGTGCTTCGGATCGAGCTCATGGATCCTCGGGAGGCTCTGAGATACGCCGACGAACCACGCCGCTGCTGCACATAGATTTTCTTCTTCGCCGCGGCAGAGCTCGCCTTCGCTTTCATGGCTTCCGCCTGGACGAGAGACCGGACCTCCGCTTCAACGTTCGGGTTGTTGCGGTGCACGACCACCTTGGCATGGCTGGCCCGCGGCTCGTTTGGCTGCACCGTGGCTTTGTAAGGGTCGTAGCTTCTGACTGTGCCATTTTCTGTGCCAGCTTCCGTTTCAGCAATATTGGAAATAACTGTGAATTTGGACACGCTGCGTTTGTGGCCATTCGTGGACTGCGCGAACTGGCGCGTCGACACCTTCTTTGAAAAGGCTTGGTTGATATGGTGGTAATCACTCATCGAATGTGTCAGTGTTGGATTGAAATTCTCCTGTTGCCGGTCACGATAGTTGTGGAGCAACCAGTAGAAAAGCTTCTGCTCATTTGGCCTGACGAAACGGTTAGTGGTAGCGACAAAAGACAAAATGATGGCTGGTGTCAAGAACGTACTCGTTACTGACGAGCTTTCCAGCCAGATCGTCTTCGCGGAGCGTGTGCCACATGGAGCGGAGTTGACGGAAAATCTGCGTGTCGATGTGGGCAAAATCCACAGGCATGACCTGCGTTCCTCGAGCGCCTTGACCAGGGCCGTCGGTGCCGTTGCTGCCAAGATCATCCAAGTAGCCGTACTTCCAAATAAATGGATGGTGCCACATCTTGTTCATGGAGATGCGCACTTCAGGTTCAATTTGCAGAATGCGATGCACCAGATCCTTTGCATCGGGGCTGAACGAGCTGGGCATGCTGTAAATGCCCTTTTTTGCCTTGGCCAGCATGAGTCCCATATCGTCTTCGTCAAAAGGCAACCGCCCAGCAAGCATGACAAAGAGGATAACACCCATGCTCCAAATGTCAGCCTTGTCGCCGCGGTATGGCCGCGCCTTCAGCAGTTCAGGTGCGGCGTAGTGCGGGCTGCCACACGACGTCTGCAGGTGATAACGAGGGCCTTGGTGCAGAGCGGCCATGCCGAAGTCGGCAATCTTGATTTGGCCGTCTGACTTTAGGAGAATGTTCTCTGGCTTTAGATCGCGGTGGCAAATATTGTATGCGTGGCAGTACTGAACGGCACTCATCATCTGGCGAAAGACAAAGACGGATGCCTCCTCCGTCAGGGCACCATTCTGGCTGACGTAGGTGAAAAGATCGCCGTTCTCGACATATTCGAGAATCAAGTAGCTGAGAGAAGGGGTCAGGGTACGTTTTGAACAAGGGGGACCACCAGACTCTGCTTACATTTCGTTTCGGTTTTCCCAAATGTCGTAAAGCTTCACAATGTTGGGGTGCTCGATCAGCTTTAAGATGGCCACCTCACGTTCAATGGCCAGCGGCATGCGGCGAACGCCATTAACGCTCTCCGGGAGGTGGCTGTCAAACTGGTCGAGCTGCGCAATGCTGCCCGACTGCGTCATGCGGGCAGTCTTTTTCGCAATGATCTTGACAGCAACCGCCTGCTGGGTGACACAGTGGCGGGCTGCCCGTACACGAGCGGAGGAACCCTTCCCCAACGTCTTGCCAAGCTGCCAGGGGCCAATGTGTGACTTCTTGTTTGGAAAGCCGTCGCACGAAGAGTACTGAGATCCGCGCTTGGAATCAGCCGTGTGCGAATCCCTTGACGCGGAGGAATTGCGCTTGCTGTCGTCGTCCAGTGGAGGTGCATCGGTCATGTCGCAATCTACAGATTGCTGCCGTTGCTGCTGTTCTTGCACTTGTCGCTGCTGTTGCTGTTGCTGTTGTTGTCGCTGTTTTTGCTTCTGGAGTGCACGCTGCTGAGCCGCCTGTTGCTGGTCGGCCTCTTGACTTTCGAGGTAGCCCCGGTGATGTACGGCGGGAGCCACGGCCGATAGTGACGGCGCGATCTTGTCAACAGCCATGACATCGGCATTCTCGGCGTATGCCGTGGCCATGCGTTTGTGCACCCTCACTGGCTGGGGCACGTTTGACGTGTTTGCTCGCGAAGTGGCATCGCTGAATGGGACGCGGGACCCTGTCCTGCCGGGGCTCGCGCGCGGTGCCATGGCAAGATGCGAGTCAACAGAGAATATCTATTGCATGCTTCGAGGGAAATGTCGAAAGGCGATAAGTCAATGAATGCAAGAGAGGTCGAAAAAGGTAAACAAACAACACGAGGCGAAGCTCGATGAGCCGACGACAACAATCGCGAGAAGCAAACGAGAGAGAGCTGCAGAGACAGGCGCCGTAGAATGATGGACTGGGAGAATCGTGAGAGAAGAAAGGAAACAGGAAGAAAGAAGAGAGGACGAGAAAAAGAAACGAAGAGACGAGAGACAAGCGGCCTGGAATGCGCGTTGGGATGGACCGGTTCTCACGCGTCAGTCGCTGGCTCTTTCCTTTTCTGAGCCTTGCTTACAACACTGGTTGCCCGGGCAGTTAACGAGGAAAGAAGCACCGGCAACCGCTCTTTCCTCCTTGAGCAGTAAAATCCGACACGTCTGCGGTACCTGCGACCGCCATACAATTTGTGTGGCAGTACAAGTAGCAGCTTAGCACTGTCACAGGATTGGCGCAAAAAGGGGCATCACAGGAATGCAAGTAAATAAAGGTGCCCGCACAAGGTGGAATGCCTGACACTTTCGGCGAGCGGGGCAACGGGGGCCAGGTTCGGCAAAAGAGCACTTTGCGAAGCTATGCACACAACAAATAGCAGATCCGGAGAGCTATATGATAGCACGGAGGGTAAATGAGACGCAGAGAAAGAAGTCTCCCTGTCCAGGGATGAGCTTTAATACGTTCGAAAGGAGTTCCAGAGCTAATGTGGCCTGGAGCAAGGGAGGTGCCGTGGCTGGCATGCAGCGTAGGCTGGTGGCAAGCAGCTGCTGGAATCCAATAAGATTTGATCAGCGCAGAGCTGCCCCTCGATTGGCAGGCCGCAGCGATATGCGAGAAGCTGAGATGAAGCAGATATGCAAAACCACGAACGAAGAACGCAGGAGACAGCTTTGTTTATTGTTGCACGATCACCCGGTCCAGGTCGTCCGTGGGAGAGCTCTGCTCTGGGAATGTACAAGCAGGCTTCTGGTCGTCCAGGAGACACTGTCGTTTTGAATGATGCCAGAAAGCTTTCTTGCAAAGGGATGGGCTTAAGGGGGGAGACTGGCGGAGAGTTGCCAAGGGCAGGCGGCGATGCTGAGCAGAGGGGGGCACCAGCTAGTATCGCTCCGAAGGGGTCGCAGGACATTGAGCATCTGTCGACATGACCGTACTCGTTCGGGAAGCTTCCTGCAATACGCATGCAGCAGCTGTCGTAGCTTGTGAGTCGAGGTCCCGTTGATTCTCAGTTGAACAGTTCCCCTGACGGCACCCGCCACAACACGTGACCGAACTAAAAATTGACTCGCGGCGCCACACTTGGGGTAGAACGCGTCTCGCGTCTGCCCCACCAAGATTGTTCTGCAGCGTGTTTTACAGTGATCACCAACAAACCCCACGACAAACCACCTACCGGAGTCAATTACCCAGGACGGCACAGCGGCGCATCGCGGGCCCTCTCAGCGGTTCACGAGCGTCTGTACAGCGAACATCCATGTCGGAGGCACTCAGTACCGGTGACGGTGCCAGCCAAAATGAGTCGGTTCGGCGAAGGCAACGGTCTACGGAAACCGAAGACGGCAACGACCACTCGACAAGCGAATCCACGGCGTACGATGGCCCCCGCGCGAAGCGGATGCGCCCATCTGTTGGCGTAGATGATGACGATGATAGCGTTGAGGACGATGTGAACGAGACCTACTACTCCGTGGACAGCAGGCGACCTTCTGGCGTCAACGGCCTCGCCAACGGGAACAGCCCGAGGCGACAACGCGACAGACAATCGTCTTCGAAGCCCGTCTTCCAGCCCGGCGCGATTGTCCGCGTGCTGGTCAAGAACTTTGTCACCTACGAGCACGCCGAGTTCAACCCAGGCCCGAGCCTGAACATGGTGATCGGTCCCAACGGCACTGGCAAGAGCTCGCTGGTGTGTGCCATCTGCCTGGGTCTAGGCTTCCACTCCAACGTCCTCGGGCGCGCCACCGCCTTTGGCGACTTTGTCAAGCACGGCCGCACACACGCCACAGTCGAGATCGAGTTGCAGGCCGGACCCGATGACGCTTTCAACCACATTGTGCGCCTGCGCATCAGCCGGGAGGACAACAGCCGCAAGTTCTGGATCAACAACCAGGAGGCGCCGCTGCGCCGCGTGCAGTCGCTCATGAGCGACCTGCGCATCCAGGTCGACAACCTGTGCCAGTTCCTGCCGCAGGATCGCGTGGCCGAGTTTGCCGGACTCAACGCCGTCGATCTGCTAGCCAAGACGCTCGAGGCCGCTGCACCCGTGGACATGAAGGAGATGCAGGCGGCGCTGCGCGACATCTACCGGCAGCTGCGCGAGGCAGAGCACCAGATCAAGATCGACACCGAGCGCCTGCGCAACCTGGAGAACCGGCACTCGGCGCAGCAGGCCGACGTCGAGCGGTTCCAAGAGCGTGAAGAGATCATGCGCAGGATCAACGACCTCGAGGCCTGCCGGCCCTTGGTCCGGTTTTTCGAGGCCAAGGCGAAGTTCAAGATACTGAAACGGCAGAGGAATGCGAGCACGAACGAGCTCAGGGTCCTCAAGGACCGTCTCGAACCCACGCTGCGGGCGATTGATCAAAAAAAGGCCTACAAGGAGCAGCTAGATCACGCGTGCGAGAACCGCAAAGCTGTCCTTCGCCAGACCGAAGAGGCCTTGGCCCGGGCCCTTTCCAACGTCGAGCGAAGCACCGAGCGAATCAAGGATGCAAACGACCAGCGCAGCGTTTTGACCGAGAGCATCGAGAAGAAAAAGCGCGAAGTGGCCAACTTGCGGCAGAAGATTACCGCGCTCGATGCCAAGCTGAAGAACAAGCCGCAGGACTTTGTGGCCGCCGATTGGAATATGAAAATTGTGAGTTTCGATGCCTTTTTTCCTGTTCTCAACAGTATTGCTAACTCAACCAGCGCGACAAAGAACACGAGAGGCGTGAAATTGAGGCGGAGCGGCGTGAGATCGCGGGCGATATGGACCGAGTCAGGAGTCAAGGTAGCCGCCTTCAGTCCGAAAAAACGCAGATTGAGAGGGAGATAGCGGCGCTCGACTCGCGGCGCGGCCAGCAGCTCAGCCAGATTGCACGGGTGTCGCCCGACGTTGCCAAAGGCTGGCGGTGGCTCGAGGAGAACAAGGGCCAGTTCAGCAAGGAGATCTTCGGCCCGCCCATTGTGACGTGCTCGATCAAGGACCCGCGCTACTCCAGCCTGGTGCAGTCGCTGCTGCAGAGCGATGACTTCCTGTGCTTTACGACACAGAGCGTGGAGGACCACAAGAAGCTCAGCAACCAGTTCTACGAGACCATGGGCCTGTCCGTGACGATCCGCACGTGCACAACGCCTTTCCAGTCGATCCAGCGACCAGTGAGCCAGAATGAGCTTGCCTCCATGGGCCTCGACGGCCTGGCCATTGACTTCCTCGAGGGACCCGAGCCGGTGCTGGCCATGCTGTGTTCCGATAGGCGGCTGCACTGCTCGCCGGTCAGCTTGCAGAAGCCGAGCCAGCAGCAGTACGACCGCATCGTGGCCAATGAGTACATCTCGACGTGGGCCGTTCAGGGCCAGATGTACCGCGTCAGCCGGCGTCGTGAATACGGCGCCCACGCTGTGTCCACGTCGGTGCGCGACGTTCGGCCCGGCCGGTTTTGGACGGAGACGCAAGCGGACATGCCGGAAAAGGTGGACCTGCTGCGCAGGCTCGCCGAGAAGAACAAGGACGTGCAGGAGATTGTGGATGGGATGCAAGCCTTGAAGGAGAAGGCGGCATTGCCGGCACAGAGGGCAACGGAGGTGGACGCGGAGATTGTGAGTTTTCTTTCCTTTTTGTTTGTGTGTCCCGCGCCGTGTTTAACAATCCCAGGAACGCCTGCGCCATGAAAAGAACCAGCTGCAAACGGAATTCACGAGGTGGCAAGCGCTGCCGGAAAAGATCATAGCGGAGAACAACACACTAAACCGGCTTCGCGAAGAGCACGCGGATCTGCTCTTCCAGCGCGTCCAGCTAATTGGGCGGTACGACGACCTAGTGTTGCAGAGGGCTCGGGCGGTGCTGCGGCATGCGGAACACGTGGCAGCGGTGCGGGAAGCGTACTTTGCACATGTGGACGTGCAGGTGCGAGCCATCGAGGCGGCGTCGGATGTTGAGGGCCTCAGCGTGCAGAACAGCGACTTGGTCGAGCAGCTGGCGACGCAGCAGGCGGCGCTGAAGGAGACGATGGCGGCGATCGCCGCGGTGCGGGCGGAGGCGGACGAGGCGATGAAGGAGGCGGACTCGATTTCCACGGACGACAACGACCGGTTGATGGCGCTGCAAAGTCTAGCGCGGTCAATGACGATGGAGTCGCTGGCGGACGAGGTGGGAGCGGAGCGGGCGAAGCTGGATCTGACGCGGGTGGTGGACCAGGGGGTGCTGGAGGAGTACCGGCGGCGGGAGCGGGAGATTGCGCGGCTGCAGGTGGCGATGTCGGCGCACGGCACGGACGTGGCGGAGCTGCACGAGAAGACGGCGGAGCTGCGCAGCCGGTGGGAGCCGCGGCTGGACGAGCTGATCGGGCAGATCAACGACGCGTTCAGCTACAACTTTGAGCAGATCAACTGCGCGGGCGAGGTCAGCGTGCACAAGGACGAGGACTTCGACAAGTGGGCGATTGACATTCGGGTTAAGTTTCGGTGAGTTTCTCTTCCTCTCCTCTCTCCTCTCCTCTCTCCTCTCTCCTCTCTCCTCTCCTCTCCTCTCTCCTCTCCTCTCCTCTCTCCTCTCCTCTCCTCTCCTCCTTTTGTCTCCCCCTCCCTTCCCCCTCCTCCCCCCCACTCTCCTCCCCCCCTCTCCTCCACCTCTAACCGCTGCAGGGAGAACGAGGACCTGCAAAAGCTGGACCAGCACCGGCAGTCCGGCGGCGAGCGGGCGGTCAGCACAATCTTCTACCTGATGTCGCTGCAGGGCATGGCGCAAGCGCCGTTTCGCGTGGTGGACGAGATCAACCAGGGCATGGATCCGCGCAACGAGCGGATGATGCACGAGCGGATGGTGGAGATTGCGTGCCACGAGCACACGAGCCAGTACTTTTTGATCACGCCGAAGCTGCTGCCGGGGCTCCGGTACGACGAAAACATGACGGTGCTGTGCATTGCCAGCGGGCAGCATGTGCCGGACAGCGAGGCCAAGCTGGACTTCCGCAAGTGCGTGCAAGTGCAGCGGCAGCTGTTGGCGTCAGCATGAGTTTCTTCTTCTTTGCCTCCTTTCTTTGTCTTTTTTCTCTTCCGAAATAGCGGCAGTGTACAAAAATAATATCAAAGTTTACAGCTGAACGACGAGGCTGTCATATTCAGCCTTGCCTACCCCTGTGTTGCCGATCACGTCGACAAATGACGGGGTGGGAAACAATAACAACCAGGATGTTCTTCTGCAGTATGACGCAGCTACAGAAACCAAACCGGTCAAGTTGAAAGGGAGGATGATAAAACGGTAGGGGCGAAAATGTTGGCTTTAGCCATGAAACACAGAGGATGGAGCCGAGAAAAGGATCGCTATGCCGTGTGCCTGGCAGGCCAGCAGCGGTCGGCCACGCGGGATGGGTTCGTTGAAGAGGAAGAGAAGGCGGAGGAGGAGGGAGCAAGACTGCCTGATCGTCCCGTCTCCGGGAATTCCCTGCTGGTGTAGAGAAGGAAAGGCTCGGGCGATTCAATCTCGATTCTCTAGGGCAGCTGTCGGGGACGAGTTGCCGTTTTGATTTCTGGCAGATGAGATGCGGGAATCCTCAAGGCTGTATCTTATTTTTCTTTTTTTCTTCTTCACACAAACGCAGCAGGACAACAGGGTATCAAATCTACGCGTATGTTCATCCTTGCCATTCTTTTGTCCGGTAGCCCTGGTGACACAGCATAGAGAAAGGAGAATACAGAGAGACAAAACGACAATCTCCGGGAGACGACGGAGTGGCTGTCCTCTGATGGAGGTACCAAGGGGCAATCCGCCCGTCCATCTCGAGATAGATTGGGTTTTCCTGTGTCGCACTGCTATTGTGTGGTTCTCGGAGAATTTTTGCAGCCTGATGCGGCCAGTCTGTTAACGAAGCAAGAGGTTGTTAAATGCAGGGACTCTCGAGCGCCGTGAGACACTTGTGAGCACAACGTCGAAGGAACAAGGTTTGGTGGAACAGACGGAAGAGGTAGAGATAGACAAAAATCAATGAAAAGGAAAGAGTAAGACAAAAAAAGGAAAGGAAAAGCCAGAGAAAAAAGCTAAAGAAAAGAAACAAAGGAGAGCAAAAAACGACGGGCTTCCTCCTCGTCTAGGTGTTAGCTATCTCCATATCCCCTTTCCTCAGTATCTTCTGTAGGAGGCCGGCCGACCGACGTAGGCATGGCCAAGACCGAGGCCGAGGCGTGCATTGTTTGCTGCTGTTGCTGACGATGCTGGCCAGGCGTTCGTCCCTCTGTATTACAGTGTTCATCTCGCCGAAGACGTGCGTCGCGAGATAAGAGTAAAAGGAAAGAGACAAAACACGGATGCGACCAGGATCTGGCACCAATGTGCTGACGCTGTGTAAGTCCGGCGGAAGCAACACCTGTGAGCAGGCCATATCCTTGGCGGCGAAGTTATCGTAAAGGTCCGTGAATGGGGCCAGTCCTCGACAAAGCGTCCTCGGCAGGCAGGCCACGCCGCTTCTGAGCTGCAGATTCTCACTGTTGCTGGCCTCGGACCTCCTTTCTGTGTCTAAACGAGTGCTGAGCACGTCTACGATTCGTCCAAGACGACGACTTCTCGCTCGAGAGCCTGCTCCATCCTTACTTTTGCTGTATATCCCGGACGGGACGATCAGGCAGATCCCATCCTCAGCTCCTTCCGTCCCAGGCCCAGCCAGGCCCAGAACACTCTGCTGGCGTTTCGGTTCACTCCTAGGCACCTGACGCCGCTGCCGTTTGCCTCTGTCTTCATTGCGGAGCGTTACCGAGTCCTTTTCTCCGGAGAACTCCATACTCCGTACTTTGTTTTACTGTCTGGCGTCATTTCTTGACGCGCTTTGTTCCAGTCTTCAGCTGTCTAGCACAACACTACTTTGTACCTTGTACTCGGTAGTGTGCCTGAGGGACCGGACCTGATCGACGATCGGCAATGAATCTCTTCTTTGTCTCATGTTATTCCCTCGGTACATGCCCGCTAAAGTGAACAAAGAAGAAAGAAAAAAATGAAAAAGAAAAAGAAAAAGAAAAAGAAAAAGAGAACGAGAAAAAAAGAGGAAAAAGAGAGAAGAAAACGAAAGTTCGTAAGGAAAAAGCACACAAGAACAAGTCGAGCTCTTGTTTTGATCGCTGCTACTGGTGGCCTCGATGGATAAAAATAGAAGACGTCATTCTTCACTTTCTACTTGCTTACGGAGCATCTACGGAGTACATAGGTGTCAAGCAGTACTTGCGGAGTTTTGTTCGATGCGTAGACCAAAGCCAAGTGGGTTTCCGAGCTTTTAGCTCTCGATGGCGCGGAGAAGAGAGAGTAGAGAGAAAAGAAGAGAGAGAAGGGAAAAAAGGAAAAGAAAAGATGAAAAAAAAAACCCCCCTAAAGAAGAAAAAAGAAGAAAAAAAGATCCGGTCTTTCCAACTCGATGTCGTCTTCTTTTTCTTTGATGCCCAGTTTCTGGGTCTTTTTTGTTTCTTTCCAACCAGCATGTACTCCGTACAGTACTCCGCACTCCAGTATGTAAGAGTCCGTATGCTTAGGCTTTGGATCTCCATTCTTTCCGGCTGTGCCGGGAAGGCGCAAAGAACCCAAGCTCCATCTTCAAGGCAACACTACAATAGGTAGCTCCCTGTTTGGTATGCTGCACGTTGTTTTGGCAAGGCGCGTTCAACCAGGAACTTGCTTCTCAATTACACCCTGGTCCTGTAACAAGAAGACACGACGTGCTGGCAACGGTGATGCCCACGGACGAGAACAGGACGTTCAACACGATACCCGTGGCCGTGTTCTCTCGTCTTGACTGATTGTCCCGGGACTCGGCGCTGGCGTACAAAGATATCTCCATTCCTCACGTCGTCGTTTACCAAGATGTTCCTTGGATGCCTGGTAACCGTGTGACGGAAGACGTTGAGTTGGGACCCGGAGTACTCCGTTGAGAGAACAGGACTTGGCCAGCCTTTGTGGTCGCATGTCGCCGTCAACAACACTCTCTCTCTGTCCTCCAATGTCTCAAATCTCCTCTGTCCATCTGCGCCCGTCGCACGGCACGCCTTCGGACGGACCTTATTCTTTTGTGTTCTTATTCTTCTGTTTCTTCAACACGCTCTGTACTCTGTACAACTATGCCATTATGTATTCAACGTTGGTAATGCTTGGGGACGCGCAAGCCTTGGCACGGCGTCACTCTTAGCAGCAAGCAAAAGCTTGCTGTCCAGCTTTTTTTTCTCCTTTTTCTTCCTCTTTTTTATTTTTTTAAAAAGACCAATGGCCCAAATACAGTTCGCACTGTTTGTCTACCATCTGCCTTCTGCCTCCTTGCACAGGTCTCTCCCAGACGAGTGCCCCAGAATGTACACAGTGTTTCACAGAAAGCTCAAGAACCACGTCTTTTGCCGCTTGGCGGGTCATCTCCACTGCCAGCAAAACGTGGTGACACAATTTAGGCATCTTCCGTTCTTTGATGCAAAGAGATACATACTGGGTAGATGGCATAAGCTACGAAGTAGGACTGGTCTCGCCTCTTGCTCCTTCTCGCCCCCTCCATCGCCCTTTCCTTCTGCATCGGTCGTCGCCGGTCCTGCCTTCTGTTTCCAAACAAACGCACGCCTGCTCTGCTTCCCAAGAGGTGGCATCCGTATCGCCGTAATCGTATTGCCTCTGCTCGCGCCGAAGGTGACACCCGGCCTGATAAGGAAGAATCCAAACGAACACCCCATAAGACACCAGACAGACAGGACGCAGACTCAAACGAAGGAGCCGTACATTGTACGGCGTAGAGTCAGGTAAAACCCATCTCATTTTTTCCTAATTTGGCGGGTTGTTCCTTGCTGCAACGTCTTCGCCTTGCCTTGCCCCTTCCTTTGTTCTCTCCACAGGTCTCCGCCCAAAGTCTCTGTTTTTCTCAGTTCCCCGTATCTCCTTTCCTCTCCTTTCCTCTCGTTCTTGTCTCTTTCTTTTCTCTTCCCATCCATCCCAACGTCCATCCACCGTCGGCGTTGTCTCTTTTCGTTCTCTTTTGGGTTTGCCGTTCTCCGTCCGCTCGTTTGGTCTTCTTCTTCTTCTTCTCCTTCTCCTTCTCCTTCTCTTCTCCTTCCTCTCTTCTCCTTCTTTCATCTTCGGCATCAAGAAAAACAAAAGGCCCGCCTTCTCTTTTTCGACTTTCTTCGGCTCCTCCCTTCCTCTCGTTTTTTTTGGGGCCTGGCCGTTCTTCGCCATTGGGTTTTTTGTATTCCATACCTTGCAGTATCTGCGCTCAGCAGTACGGAGTACGCTTATCCTCTTTCTCCCAGCGACCCCCATTTTGGCCAGCCGCGTCGTCATCACCTGCAATCGCCGTCGGAAATCGACTCTCGCACAGCACCTGTACGCAGTATTTCTTTCCATTGTTTTGCTCGACGCAGCAGGTGCATTCGCCCTACATACGGAGTACAGACGCTGCCCGGTTCCATCGTCCAATCGACCGTTGTCCATGACTTCATAGTGTCCTGCGACCTTTGTCGACCCCACCCGACCATTTCTCACGATCGAAGAAAAGCGCGTCCCGAAACGCGAGTACGTCAGCCTCCCATCCATCGATTACCAACCGTCGACCATCGAGCGCGAATATCGAGCTTCAAGCATCCCACCGTCTACCGTCCGCGTCCGCCGTTCCTTCCTCTCTCGCCAGTCTCATCTGTGCCTTCGACCGTCCGCCGATTTACCCGTCTCCGGCTCTCTCGATTGCTGCGAACTCCCATCTGCTGCTTCGCCGGCCACGGCCACCGGCCCCCTTTTCGACGCGCCCCGTCGCTTCTCAGTACGTCTTATACCAAGTTCTGCAGGCTTTTTAAAGGAAGCTGTATAACGGAGCATCTCGTTATTTGTTCAGTCCTTGTCGCGCGCGTTTGCCTCGCCTGTTGTGGTGCTGCTCTCCTGCAGTCTGCAAGCCACATCTTCCCCTATGCACGTTCATTCGTCATAGTTTGTCCTTCCAAAAGAGTTTCACACGCTGCGCCAGGGGGTGCGGGTTTTCCGAGAGCGCAAGTTGGCTTGGCGCGCTTCGTCCCCTTGTCGTCCTCTCTCTTCTTGGCGCGCTTCTTCCCCTTGTCGTCCTCTCTCTCCTTGAGTTCTCGTCATTTCCCTCGCAACGCCTTAATTTGTCCCCCCTTCCTCTCTTCAGTTCACACCCGCTGCCTCACCGGACTCTTTTCCCTACGGTGTGGCACGTTCATGTGCTTGCCCCATCAGGCGACACTGCATTCACGAAAATGAACCACCTCTCCGAGCGCAAGTGCCCTCTCGCAGCAGCAGCAGCTGCGGCGGCTAGGGTGTCTTCCAGATCCACGGTCTCGAGCCCTTTACGCTAGTTCTGAAAAAGAAAGATTGCTGGCGCTGCCAGCACCTGATTCCCTGGCTGCTAGAATCAGGCTCCTTTCAAATACAGTTCGGCGAAGCCTGACCACGTTGCAAATCATGCCCGCGGACTCTCTCCCTCCCTGTCCCATCATCCACGCTCTCTTTACCACATGGATTGGCTGCGTGCGACAAAGCATCTTTTTCGGTGACAAATTGCGGTTCTGCTACTAACGCGGTCTCCGACAGGACAACCCGGGGCAAGAACAATAAAGACCTCTCTCGAGTAAATCATTCTGGCTTGGCCAGCCAAATTCGTTGAGAAAAAGAACTGGCCGCCGACCAAAGTGGCCTCTGCTATTCAGCTAGCGCCCTCGCCCTCGGACACACCCCCCCTCCCTCCAGTGTTGAGCGCCATCTTGGTTCAACTCACGCCGAGAAAACTTGGCCTCGCCCCATTGGCGTGGTCCTGGACACTTTCCCGCGCGTCGCTACTGGCTGCCGACACATTCAGCTGTGCTGTCCAAGCGTATCTATCTTACCGCACCAGCGTCATTCCTCTCATTCGAGGCCCATCTGCACACAGCAGCTGAAAAGCAGGGGGTTATTGATTCTCTTTTCCAAGACACAAATCTCGCTGTCTCTTTTCGGAAATTTCCCTCGGGGTTTCTTTGCTCAGAATGGCGCCTGTTAACCCCAGGCTCAGAGTCCTTGCAGGTTAGTTTGCTTTACCCTGCATTCTCATTCAATTCCCAATCTCCCCATATTTCTCTCCCATAGCTTTTTCGCTCTCAGCGCTGCCCTGTACGGAGTACTTTGTTCCCCTGCCCTGGTTTTTCTACGGAGTAGTGTCCCACGGCTTCCATTCTTCGGACGAAGCGGCCCTATCAATTCCCCCCACGGCGTCCCATAACGCCCTGAATTTGTCACCATCTTTCCCTTCGCTCCCCAACACGAGAACAAGCATACCGGCGCATAAGTTTTCCTTCATCATCCTCAACAGCAGCCCTGCCCACACCTCCCACACCTCGTCTCTTTCCTGTACACAATCAATGCCTCTCGTTCTTTCCTCTTGACCTCCTTTTCCTCTCATTGTCTCTGTTGGCACACATCCGACGTCTCCGGCACGCTTCGCTTTTAATTACTCCTAATTCTACGACCTCGTTGCCCCATACATGTCTTTTTCATAACGCCCCGTCTTCGTTTCTGCGTGTTGAGCTGAGCCGTCAACCATGGAAGACGAGTTTGAACTGATGAATGTTGTCGCAGTGGGTGGTAACTCCGTCTCTGCTTTCCTCTCCTGGCGCCTACAGGCCACCAACGCCTGCGATGTCACCCTCGTGTGGAAGTCTGGCTTCGAACATGTTGCACAATACGGCATCTCTTTCAAGTAGGTCCAGCTCGCGTCTCGACTCCCTGACTACAAAGCACACTCTCTAACCATCTTAACCTGAACACAGATCGCCAGTCTTTGGAAACGAGCGGTTCAAGCCTCGCCATGGTACGATCCTCTCTCCCGTCCCTCGTGCACACGTCGTTGCGTTGTCCGTCCTGACTCGAATACTAATATCCTCGCAGTTGTCAAGTCTCCCGAAGAAGCAGCATCCCGCAGAGAAGGCGCGGCTTTCGACTATGTTATTCTTTGCATAAAAGCCCTCCCCGATGTCTACGATCTCGCAACGATCATCGATTCCGTTGTCACTCCTCAGCACACCTGTATCCTTGTCAACACCACACACAGCTTAGGCGTCGAGTCCGCCATCGAAGAGCGGTTTCCCACGAATGTTGTCCTGTCTCTCGTGTCAAAGGCAGAGGTTACGCAGCTGGGCGCGAGCGACTTTGAGCACAAGGGCTCGACGGAGATTTGGGTCGGCCCAACAAACAGCTTGAACGAACGGATTCCACAATCAATTCGGGAAGACATGGCGCAAGCCCTCGCTATGACCTTGAGCTCTGGTCAAGTCGACTGTAAAGTGTCATCCAACATCCGCCAACAGCAATATGAGCGTCTGATTGGGTACGTTTTGTCTATTTCTTGGATCAGTTATTGTTTTGCCTTCTGACACAATAATCTAGTCCCATCGCCTTTCATCCTACCAGTGTCGTCTTCGAAACTCCGAACCATGCGGTACTCATCGAAAAAGTTGGTGTGCGGCAACTTATCACGGGCATTCTCGACGAGCTGCTGGCACTTGCTGAAACGCAAGGGTGCAAGTTCTCCCCCGATTTCAAGGAAAATACGATAGCCGAGATGACGAAGCCCCAGACACCAGAGAGCGTCATGTGGCAGGACTTCATTGCAAGACGGCCTATGGAAATTGAAACGTTCCTTGGCTCGCCCATTCGTCTCGCTCAGGAATGCGGCGTTTCGGTTCCGCGCATCGAGTCTCTGTACGCAATCCTCCACAACCTGAACACCATCAACCAGACACGGCCCAAGGGAGACCCCATGGGCCGGCCACCAAGCTCCCCCACAGCTGCAGGCTTGCCCCCACGAATGTCGACCCAGAGCAACGGTGGCCGGCCAATGGCTAATGGCATGCCAGGCATGCCAGGCGGTCCGCCAAATGGAATGCTACCACCGAACGGGATGATGAATGGTGCGGTTGGCCGTCCGCGCATTCGGACATCGTCAACCACGAACGGCACTCCAGGTCGGCGGCCGCCGCCCATGAGCATGAATGGTGGCGGTCCAAATGGGTACGGACGACCCGGCCCGCCAAACGGTGCTTACCCCCAATCGAGGCAACAGTCAAGACGGGGCTCTATGGACGGGGCCGACCTTGAAGAGTTCAGCCATCTTGTTCTCTACGACGACATGGCAGATGGCAGTGGCCCGGGACCATATACGCAAGATGCCGACATGGCATTGCGCGAACGAGAACTGCAGTTCCGGCAGCGTGAACTGGCCCTTCGGGAGCAAGAAATGAGACTGCGGAGGGCTGGTCCGCCGGGGCCACCGAGACGTGGCCCGCCTCCAATGCGCAACGGTGGTGGATTTGGGGTCCACGACGATGAAGACGAAGACGACGACTATTTCGATCCCGGCGCTGGCGGCCCCCCGATCCCCATGATCGATGCTGACAACTTCGATATGATGAGCGTCACTTCGCGAAAGAATCGGAAAGCATCAAACGGCCCCAGCGCATCCCAGTTCCGTAAAAACAGCGATCTCGGTAATACGGTTCCATCTAGAGGAGGCCGTTTCCGTCCCGGCTTTCCCAGAAACCGGTCGAGTCAAATCATCGACCAAGTGTCAACCACTCACTCTAACATATTTGATGACCCGTTGATGTCTTGCTCTTCCAACAGATATGCCAACGTCGATCGGGGTCAAATGCAAGTCGAGTCAAGAGCGAATTCCTTGACCGCCTCTCGGTTAGATGAGCTTCAATCCAACGGGGGCGGCCCTGGTGGACCAGGCGGACCCGGTGGTTTTGGCGGGCCAATGGGTCCGGGGCCTTACCCGCGTCGGTCAAGCCAGTCACCTGGAAATCCGTACTACAGCCCGTCTCTCCGCAACGGGTTCAACGGTCGCCCGTCACCCCCGAACGGATTCGGTGGCCCGCCGATGAATGGCCGTCCCTCACCGCCCGACGGAGTGCGCCAGCCCGTCCCTCGGTACCCTCCTGGCCACGGCAATGCCGTCGCGCCACAGCAAGTCGAGCAACACGCTGGGGTGAGCCCCCTTCAGCCTCCAACAGGAAAGAATGTGCGAAGTCTGACGGGAAGTGCGAGTGCTAGCGCGGGCAGTGGTGAATCTAGCCACCTGGACTCGGAGCCATCCGCAAACAGCAGCCAGAGCAGTCTGGGTCCCCGTCACCCGATCGGAGTGCGGTAAACTGGCGTGCGGAACCATGACCAGTCACTCCGCACACGAGACTACGTCTTCTCTGCGTACTGACGCACGAATGGCAACCTTTTTCGTCTGATAACCCGCTTTGTTCGGGGTATGACTCTTTCTCGACACACACGCAACTTCCGCCTCGGATACCGAGACCTTTTTCTTCCTCCTCTCTGCGACTCTTTTTTGTTCTATTTCCTCTCCCTATAATCATCCTATACACGCGCACTACACAGATTCTTGGGCCGACTCTTTTTTACGGGACAAAAAGAGTTACTGCTAGTACATACGTATTCTTCTTGTTGATTATGAAACAGCAAGTATGATTACATTTTTTGCTTTTCTTTGCACTGTCTTGTTCTTTCAGGGAATAATGCATCAAGAGAGGGACCTGGGCATCATTTTTCATTTTCGTCTGTTCTTTTTTTGTCTCTTTTTTGTAATAATGATTTCTTCTGCTTCTACTTCTTTCATTTGTTTACAAAAACATATTTTTGGGTTGTGCTCCAGACGACATGCACATACTACACAGGAAGCGGCTCCTAATGCAGAAGAAAAGAAGGCTTTTTCTCATCTATTTGTGGCTCAAGTTTGGTCGGTTGATGAGGCAGCTCCCCCGGATTCCTAGCTGGTCCGTTGGTATTTCGGGGGCGGCCGCTCCCGACGCCAAGACATACCAACAACGGCGACACAACAACAAAGAATCGCTAGCAACGTCGATCCATCGATGCCAATGTGGCTGGCCAGCGCTTCTTTGGATGGAAGGTAGGTAGGTGTCGATGTCCGGGAGGCAGCCAAGTTAGATGCTCGCTTTTATTGGTGCTCTAAAATGAACCAGCCTACTGAATACGCCCCCTTTTACTGAGGCGCAGGGGGGGGAAGCGGGGTCCGGTGAAGCGCAGCCTTGCATCACTTGCTTCTCTTCTCCGTCCTCGGTTCTCATCTTCTTGTTCCAACATACGTTTTTGCGGTTGTGATGATGCGATTGCCACCCCCCCTCTCTTCAGTTTTTCTGTATATCTCCATCCGATACACTGCTCATTCTATCTGCTCTGCTGTCGGCAAAGGTACAGCCTGAGTGATTGACGCACAGGGTGACTCTTTTCGTACGCTCTCCTCCTCCTAGCTGACGGCACACCATGTCGCTGTCGCTACGCAAAGCGTTCCGCAAAGCCCAGGTCAGCCTCCGCTCAAGCCGCCACCGCGGCGACCAAGACGACTCGCCGCCGCCGACAAGTCTACAGGCAAATCCAAACGACGTGCTGTTGACTGCGACAACGGCACCGGTTGCCACGCTTGGTGCTACAATCGCCACAGAAAGCACAGTCCCCGAGACAAGTAAACTGGCCGACAATGCCTACACAGATGGACCTGTCTCCGGAGCGGATCTCGCCCCCGCAGTGGATGTCGCACACACAGCGGATGGTGCGCCGACGACCGAAGCTGTCTCAAGAACAAAATTAGAGTCGACGCCGTCGCCGATCGGCCCTGTCTCCAGAACAGAGACCGAAACTACTGTGGTGGCTTCTGCGAGCATGACATTTGTCATCGCCAAGGACGCCGAGTCGAGTTCAACTTCAGCAAAAACACCTGCTTCTCAATCGAATACGGATGCTGCTCCAAAGGCGCTGTGGGACGCGGCTTTCGAAGCGTTGGCTGAGGAAAAGCCGGAACAAATGGCAAAGTACATGGACCTTCTGGACAAGGCCTTGAGCCCGGAAGCCCGACAAGGCCAGGACGCGTTGTCGGCCAGCAACGTGCTCTCGCGCCGCGATGAGCTACGGGAGATTGTGAAGCTAGGCCTCAAGCACATGGAGGACAAGCGCATCAGTGCCACGGTTCTGGGCCATGAAATTGTACTGCAGGACCAAGTCCGGAACATTGCAACGGTCCTTGGATGGGCCAACAACATTCTCAAGGAAGCAACAACCAGTGTGCCTCATACATTCCCGATCTGGGCCGGCGTGGCTTTGATTCTACCACTACTGAAGCACGCACCGGACGAGGACAAGGCCAGCCAGGAAGGCTTTGTTGAGATCACGGGGAAGCTGGACTACTTCAGTGCCATGGAGCCGCTTCTGCTGCCACCGTCCTTGCCGCCGGCCACCCAGCAGCTTGTTCGGGACCGGCTGGTCAAGCTTTACCAGTCCATTCTGGACTTCCAAGTCCAATGCGTCTTGCACTTCTACCGCAGTCGCACCAAAAGCTACTTCCGTGGCATCATCAAGTACGACAACTTTGCGACTCAGAAAAAGAGCATTGACAAGCAGCATGACGGCCTTATCCGGGACCTCCGCTTGACAATGAGCGGCGCCCAGGTCGCGGGACTCGACACACTTTCGGAGAAGGCCGACCGCATCGGCAACTTGCTGGAGCGCTTCCTGCTCGAGTACAAGGAGCGGAAGGTTCAGGACGACGACGACGACGATGGCAGCGACGACGACGACAACAACGATGGCTTGGTTACAGGCGAGAAGCTAGACGCCATTCTCCAGTATCACATGTCGGTCGAAGACAAGAAGTGCCTCCACGCCTTGTGTCTGACCGATCCAAAAGACGAAGCCGAGCGGATCGAGCTGACCAAGGGCGGACTTCTCTCCGACTGTGCGGACTGGGTTCTGACGCACGAGCGCTTCTGCAAGTGGAAGGAGAGCGAAGCATGCCGCGTGCTGTGGATCAACGGCGGGCCCGGCATGGGGAAGACCATGCTCATGCTGCGTGCCATCCACGAGTTTGGCAAGGCGGCGGCGGCAGCGGCAAAGAGCATTCCACAGACCTCGACGAAACAGCGCCGTACGTTTTTAGCCTACCATATCTGCCAGGGAACCGACGCAAAGCTCAACACCGCGTCGACGGTGCTGCGGAGTCTGCTGTACCAGCTTGTCGGTCAAGATGCGACGTTGATCCATCATGTTAGACAGCAATACGACATGCGCGGTGCACGCGTGTTTGACGACGACCGGTCCGTCCACACACTGAGCCGCATCTTGACGGCCATGCTCGAAGACCTGGCCGAAAAGGCTCGAGCAGCCCCGCTGCCAGGGAGACATGCCGCAACGAGAACACGGCGGACGGGACAGCAACCTCCGCAAGAGGCGGCGGGGCCGGTCGTGTACTTCTTTGTGGACGCGCTCGACGAGCTGGATTCTGGCTTGGAGATGCTTCTCGAGCTGATCAACAAGACGAGCACGTCGTCGTCCACGTCCAGTACGTGCGTGGTCAAATGGGCCGTGTCCAGTCGCATCGAGCCGGAGATCCGATACCGGCTTGGGAAGCTCGACAGCAAGGACGATGGTGTCTCCATCGACGGTGAGTTTGGCGTCATCGTCAAGCTCAACCTCGAAGCCAATGCGTTGATCGTGGCGGAAAAGATCGCCACCTTTATCCAGACGAAAGTCAGCGACCTCCCCGCCTTGCGCGGACTCTCTGGGTCAAAGAAGAGCGCCATGCAGAAGCAGCTGCTCAGCATCCTACAGGCCAAATCAGAGGGCACATTTCTCTGGGTCGCGCTGGCGGTGGACCAGCTCCAGAAGATCCGGCACCACAGCTCGCTGCTCAACATTGTGCGCCAATTGCCCAAGGGCCTAACATCCTTCTACGACCGCATGGTTGGCCAGATCCTAAAGCTGGAGGATGCCGACCTGGAGATCTGCAAAACCATGCTCTCCGTGGTGGCGCTGGCCAAGATGCCGCTCAACATTTATGAGCTCCAGCTGATTGTGTTTCCCCACACGCCTGAGGGAGACGGCGAGGGCAGCGACGAGGGCAGCAACAAGGGCAGCAACAAGGGCAGCAACAAGGGAGACGACGATGGCGACGACGACAACGACGATGTTGGAGAGTCCATACGAAGCCTGTTGTCGCTGTGCAACTCCTTTCTTGTCGTCCGCGAGTACTACGTGTACTTTTTCCACCAGTCGGCTCGCGACCATCTGATCCAAGCCGCGGCGAGCACCGTCTTCCCCCGCGGCATCTACGCGGCGCACTTTGATTTCTTCACACGCTGCATCAACAACCTCGACGCAAAGCTGACCCGCAACATGTTCGACTTTGCCCTTCCCAGCTATTGCATGATCAATTACGACGACCCGCTCGCGCAAAGCCCGTTTCGCACCTTGATGTACGCGATCTTTAACTGGGTAGAGCACTACATTGCTGCCATGGTCCCATCTGACGGCGATGAAGACGGCCAGGGCTTCTGCCGCGCGGACTGGTCCCGAGCCATGGCGGACGATGGACTTATATCGACGTTCCTTCGCAGCCACCTGCTGCACTGGATCGAGAGCTGTGCCCTGATGTTGCGGTACACGGATCTGCTGCACGCCATCCGGCAGCTTTCGCGGTTGCTGAACGAGTCCGACGGGGACGCCACAGAGCATCGGTGGCTGCGCAAGTTCGTCGCCGAGGCGGAGCGGTTCACCCGCGACTCCCGCGACGTCGTCGAACTAGCCCAGCTGCAGCTATATACTTCGGCCCTGGTGTTCTGCCCCACGAGGACGGAGATCAGGCGGCTTTTCTGGGACCAGAGGTTGCCCTTCATCGGCAACGTGGTCGGCGGTGCGCCGGTGGCATGGGATTCCCTGGGTTTGCTAAAGTTTGAGGTTCGGCAGACCGATGGCCGCGTCCTGGCCTTGTTCCTGTCACCCGACGGGACCTACCTCGTGATGCGCTTCCACCGCCACGTCAACATCTGGGCCATCGATAGCGGCCAGCTAATCTCCAGGGTCTACCTCGACGATGGGGCCAGGCACATGCCGTCGATGGCGTTCTGGCCGGACGGCCAGACGCTAGCATGTACTGCCGATGGCATAATTACCCTGTATGATGTGACGTCTGGCAAGGAGAAGAAGAGGCTGTCGGCGCCATCCGATGTCCCGAGAACCGCCTTTACCGTATACTCGCCAGACGGGCAGACGGTCGCCACCGCCAGTTCCTACGTCACGTTTACGCCAAGGTTTGCGGAAAATAAAGGCGGCAAGCCTCTGGTCTTGGCTGTCTGGAACACGGCGAACGAGCAGCTGGTGCGCAGACTATATTGCGATCTGCCGCCCAGCCACACCGAGACCGACACGCACTTTGAGATGGCAACATTCTCGGCCGACGGCGGGTGGATTGTGGCGGCTCTCAGCAAGCTGCTGGTGTGTGTCTGGGACATCTCGACGGGACAGCTGCTGCTAAACACCACCCTGACCACCACCGGCGGGCGGGTGACGGGTCTGGCCTTTGTGCCAGGCGGCGGCGGCAAGCGGCTGCTCGTCATCACGCAGGTGACGTGCGCGCATGTCGTCGACATGGCGACGGCCGCCATCACCAAGACGTGGAGCCTGGGTCCCGGCCCGTTTCGCGAGCGCTTTCGCCACCTCACGCCCGATGGCAAGCTGGCGTATTCTGCCACGTACGGCGGCAACCTGCGCATCTGGGACGCCACCACTGGCCGGCTCAAGCAGGATCTCGACCTCAGCCTGCGCGGCTTCTACATGGACTCGCAGTTTTCGAGCTCGGAGCAGGCCGGCCTCGTGGCTCTTGTCGACGACCACGGACATGCGCCGGTGCGGCTGATGCCGATGCATCCGCAGCCAGAAGCCGAGGCGAACACCGAGGCCGACAGCAACGGCGACGCGCAAGATGCCTCGTCGGATAAAGGGATGCAGGAATACTGGGCTCTGAAATTCTCGCCCGACGCATCCTGGCTGGCGTACGCGTCGAGCTGCTCCGGGGTCGAGGTCGCCAGCCAACGGCAGCTGAATCTTCTCAACCTGCGAGAAGGCTCGGTGCCGTGGGTGCTCGAGGACGCGGTCTCTACGCAGCTGCCCTTCCAGTGGTCGAGCCAGTCGACGAGGATCGCGGCACTTTTGGCGGACAACCGCCTGCGTGTGTGGGACATCCAGCGCGGCGAGATCCTGTTCACCAGTGCTGTGCCGCTCCCGAACCTGACGTATTTTGAGTTCACGCCGGACGGCCGACAGCTGCTCACAGCGACGGCGGCGTCTTCGTCTTCGTCTGCGTCTGCGTCTGCGTCTGCGTCTGCGTCTGCGTCTGCGTCTGTGTCGACATCGGGAACACACGCGGCGTTTTCCGCCATCGACACCGGCACCTGGCAGGAGCAGTGGACCCTGCCGTACGCACCAGTAGTGGTGCGCCTGTCGTCCGACAGCCGGCTGGCGGCGCTGTCGCTCAAGGACGAGGGCGGCGTCGTGGTGGTGGACGTGCAGCGGGGACAGATCGTGAAGACGGCGTGGCGCTACGACGGCGGCATCGTGGACATGCTGTTCACCAAAGGCGGCAGCAGCCTGGCGCTGATTCCACTATCGGGCGGCACAACCAGTACGCGGCTCGAGGTGTACAACCTGGACGGGCGGCAGGAGTCGTACGCGATGAGCTTCAACACGAGCATCTACGGCCTGCAGGATGCGCAGGAGGCGTTGGAGGCGTTGAAGGCGGTAACGGCAGAGACAGCGGCGGAGACAGCGACGGAAGAAGAGACCGGCGGCGCCGTCCTGCTGACGACGAGCCTCGGCAACAAGAAGCTGCTATGTCTGGACGGCACAGACGCGGCGAACAACCGGCTGCGGCCCGTCGTGGCCGACCTCAAGCAACTGCACGACTGGATCACGTTTAACGGGTCCGGCTGTCTGTGGCTGCCGGCAGAGTACCAGCAGATCGTGCGGGTGGCGCGCTCGATAGTGGCCATCGGCTACGGCCACGGCCAGCCGACGGTGGTCCGGTTCGACATGGATGCGCTGCGCGAGGCGTTCAGGTCCGCTCCGGAAGAGGACGCCGACTTTGCTATTCAAGTGCAGAGCGACTTGGGACTGTATGCGAACGGCCTGGCGGAGACGGCGTGGGATGAAGAGGGGGGGGAGGAGGAGGAGTGGGAACGGGAGAGGGAGGGGGAGGAGTGGGAACGGGAGGGGGAGGAGGAGGGCAGAACAAGCGAAGACAAAATGGCCCTTCTCGCACAGCTCGAAGCGTTACGTCCACCCCGGCTTGGACAAGAGGTCGCGGAGACTGAAGAAGTGGCGGCAGCAGAACCGCTTCCGGCGTGTTAGGATGGCCTGGAGCTCTCGGATGCGCATAAACGCTGCCGAGGCGGACGACGGCATGGGTGTATCTTGTCTCAGCAGCCTTCTCTATTTGCATTCTACTGCCCGCTTGTCAATTGGTTTTTTGTGTACCTACCTATACAGAGTAGAGTCAGTTACAACTCTTTGGCGGCGTTTGGCCTAGCATCTCAGGTATTGCCTACTCCGTAGTGCTTACTATTTTAAGGCAGAAAGATACCCGTTAGACTCCGTATTCCGAACGCGCAATCAACAACAACACTCAAAAACGTCGCAAAACAAAACGTGGTCCAGCGGCTCCACGTCCGGCAACGTCTGCCTTCTCCAACCATAATCGGCCCCGCGATGAACAACCAACCGACCGCCACGCTCAACAACACGACGCGGTCGTCGACGGCGACGTCGGGTCCTGCCGTCAAGACGCGACAGCTTGTATGTCAAATCGGCTCCGCGCATCGGTCGGGGACAATGCGTTGCTAACAATTTCCTTCTTCCCTTTCTTCTCGTACAGTCCCACCTTCAATCGCAGCTGGGCCTGCTCTCGGCGCGCCTGGCCGACACCGACAGCCTGCTGCGCGTCACGGCGGCGCAGGCGGCGTATTTGCGGGAGCTGGGCAGCTGGCACGCGGGCTTGTATGTTTGTTCTCTTCTTCTTTCGTCGTCATCTCTTCCGTTTCTTCTTTCCTTCCTTTTCCGCCCTCGTCATGATTCCCCACTGACGTTCCAGATTCATGGCGGCCAGCAAGGTGCTTGGCGAGGACGGCGGCAAGGAAGCCCAGGAGGGCGATGCACGGCAGTGAGACGATGATACGACGATGCCAGGGGAGGCCGGACGGTTATGAGACATGAGAAAACACGTGTTTGCTATATACGCTGGGCAGCCTCCGTTGAGTGCACTCGCACGCACAAGACCTGGTCGTTTACAGTCTAATTCCGGACCCACGTACGACGCATGCCCTGTAGGGACAAGTATGTACTAGGAAGGTGTGGGAGCTGCTCTCATGCATCACACACGCGGTTGCACTTGCCTATCTAAGAGACGAAACGGGTCCGCGGAGCGTGCACCCCGCTGGTCGAGTTCTGCCGCAAGCCACGACGTCTTTCCGCAGGTGTTGGCAGACCGACACGGCGCGGCGTAGTTTCTTGCAGCACACTGGCACTTGGGCGTTGTTTTCACGACGTCCCCAGGAAAATGCATTGTGGTTTGTCCGTCTTTTCTTTCTCACAAAACTCTTCCTTTGTGTTGCCAGCGGTCCCTCGCTGTTGGATGTGTTTGCCCTCCAGTGCCGTTGTTTCTTCTGTTGGGGTATCTATTGCTGCTGCTGTTGTCGTTCCTGCTGCTCAGACTGTAAGCAGACATCGCTAGCAGCAGCCTGTCCCTCCCCACCACCCGCCCCGACGGCATCAACAGGACGGAACGGCCGCCGGGGTTGCCGCGGCGCCGACACGGGGTACCGTCGCGCGCGGCCACATGTCTTGCAGGCCACGACCAGCACATCCGCCCAGGGCTTCCGGCCGCCTCGGCTGTGGTTCTCCACCGTCGAGGAGCTGGTCGAGCCCTCCACGAGCAGCGTGTCACAGTACTTGCACACGGTGTGCTTCACAACCGGGCGCAGACGCATGTTGGTCTTGCGCGACACCGAGCGCATCTGCGTCACCAAGCGGCGGGCCAAGCCCTGGAGCGGCAATGGGTAAGGAGTCGTCGCAGTCGTAGTAGCAGGAAGAGCTGTTGAAGGAGGAGGTGAAGATGGACCTGCTGCTGCTGCACTCTTGTGGCCCGGTATCGTGGAGAGAAGCGCGGCCGCCTGGTACAAGAACGAGGCTCTCGAGTAGGCCGGACGATTTGCCACTGCGCCGCCAGCAGCGCCCTTGGCTTTGGCCATGCTGCACCTCTTCGACGTTGCTTCAGCTTTTCCGGTCGGGCTGGCTGGGAATCAAGATGACCAGACTTTTGCCTTCAGATTAGTCACGATTATTTTATCACGTGTCCGCACGCTCGCTTCCCGGAGCTCGGAAAATCTAATGACCCTGACTAAGACTTGTTGCCCCCTTCCTTCTTTTGTTTTTCCTCACTTTCCGTGGTTTGCTTCTTTCTCCTCCCTTTTCATCACCCACTATCAAACACTCAACAGCTCTCCTGGTGTCACCATCTTTTTTTCCCCTGGATCTACTGCTCTGATCTTTTTTAATCGTCAAAGCTTTCTCTTTCTGTCGCGCCCAGTCGACCGTTCTCGCGACAGCAGTATCCTTCCCCCTACATCTTCGCGCATATCCTCAACCTCGATCTCCCCCTCTATCCGTATCGCAAACCACTTGACCACCGTCGCGCAATCACTCTGCCAGTCAACGACCTGGTATCGATCTCTTCTCCCACAGCTTCTCTCTCGCTTTACAAAACATCACCGCTTACTCGGAATCTAATTTGCCCAACATGTCGGCCGAAGAGGATTTCATCGACTACTCGGACGACGAGCTCAACAACACCACTGCGCCGAAAAAGGGCGCTGCCGAGGCCGATGCGCCAGAGGCCACTGCCGACTCCGCCAATACAACTGCCAAGAACGGCAGCTATGTCGGCATCTACTCGACTACGTTCCGC
Source organism: Ophiostoma angusticollis (assembly GCA_019925545.1). Taxonomy (NCBI): domain Eukaryota; kingdom Fungi; phylum Ascomycota; class Sordariomycetes; order Ophiostomatales; family Ophiostomataceae; genus Ophiostoma; species Ophiostoma angusticollis. The sequence continues at coordinate 14,790 of JADHKL010000094.1, read as the reverse complement.
GACTTCCTGCTCAAACCGGAGCTGATCCGCGCCACCGCCGACTGCGGCTTCGAACATCCCTCGGATGGTTAGTCCTTGCCTCTCGAGAAACGATTTCTCTTACCATTTTTCGTTTCGTTACCGTTTTTATCTCCCATTTCCCCCCCATATTCCCCTTCCACTGTCTCCCCACCCGTTTGCCCTTTCTCCAAATCTTGTCCGTACCCGATCCGCCGCAACACGACGAGACGGTGCCCTGTGTCCATCGGCGCATGCGCGAAAGGCCACAAAAAACCGGAAGAAGAAAAACTTGAAGGGGGCATCATCTCGAACGAGAAAGCGAACATTCGATTGCTTGGAAGAGATTCTTCAAGACCGATGTTACGGTTACAGCCGATGGGAAGGCTGCCGCGAGGGCCCAGCTTCGTGTCTGGGATGGCCTTGCCGCCATTGCGAGACGGTCCTACGCCGTTCTTGTTTGGGTCCCAAGGAGCATCAAGAGGGCAGGAAGAATTCCCGGAGGGGACGGCCTTGGAAGGTTAAAGCCTCTGGTAGAAGCCACCCGACAGTCCCGACAGGCCGCTGCACTTTCGTGCATGTCTTGAAGCAGCCAGAGTCTCTTGTGTTGCAGTTTTTCACTGCGAACATGGCCACGACGAAGTTGGAAGTCGGGTAGACGAGGACGGCTGTTATCGGCCGCGCGACGATGATGGCGGCGGCAGCGTCGACGTCAAAGCATCGTTCTAAAGCATCGTTCTGGTGTTTTTGATACGCGGCTCCCGCGCGGGACCCCGGTGCAAGCATGACACCCACCACCACGGGCCATAACAGGCCGCGGCCGAGTGTTGTGTTCCTTCGGGTACAAGATTTCGCCTCAGAACAGCGCCGTGCATGCTTGTGTGCCACTCTTGGAGGGTGGTGGCGCGATTTTTGCCTCCGTGAAACGAGACTCGGGCTGTTCGTCTCCAAGATGGTGCATGGGCATTTGCAGCGGTTTGCCAGTTCTTTGGCACGGCATGGCAGACGCGCCTCTGGTCGGATTTTCGAAAGAGACTTCTGATGAACGCTGGCAAATCTGCTTTTTTTATGGGACATTTCTTCGAGGGTCACGGTGCCGGTGTGGTCTTTCTTCTCCCCAAGCCGGCTAAGGAATCCTTCGCTGCGCCGATGGACGATGGGCTTTGTCCGGCCTCTTGCTTCGATCTCGCCTCACGTTTTCTTCTCACCCTCACGCGTCCAATCTCCGTTTTGCCCTCCTCTCAAGAAACACGTTATTCTGACATGCGAACGAATTCCTACAGTCCAGCAAACATGCATTCCCCAGGCGCTGATCGGAGGCGATATCATTTGCCAGGCCAAGTCTGGCTCGGGCAAGACGGCCATTTTCGTGCTGTCGACTCTTCAACAGATCGAACCTGTCGACGGCGAGTGCTCGGTTCTGGTGCTCTGCCACACTCGCGAGCTTGCGTTCCAGATCCGGAACGAGTACAACCGTTTCTCCAAGTACATGCCTGAAGTCCGCACCAGCGTCTTCTACGGCGGCACCCAATACAAGGAGGACATTGCGACGCTCCGCAGCCCGGAGACGCACCCCCACATTGTTGTCGGTACACCGGGTCGTCTGAATGCACTTGTCCGCGACAAGCACCTGCGTCTAGGCAGCGTCCGCATGTTTGTGCTCGACGAGTGCGACAAGATGCTCGAGGGTGTTGGTACGTATTCGCCTCTCCCCACGACCACTTCTGCACGCACATACTAACGATATCCATTACAGAGATGCGCCGCGACGTGCAGGATATCTTCCGCGCGACGCCCCGGCAGAAGCAGGTCATGATGTTTTCGGCGACTCTGTCGCCGGAGATTCTACCCATCTGCCGCAAGTTCCTGCAGAACCCGACGGAGCACCTCGTCGAAGACCATGTCGAGCTTGCTCTGGACGGCGTGCGGCAGTTCCACCTTGTGCTGCCGGAGGAGAAGAAGATCCGCAAGTTGGTGGACATCCTCGACCAGCTGGACATCAACCAGGTGATGGTCTTTGTCAAGAGCCGCGGCCGTGCGGAGCAGCTGGCCAAGGTGTTGGAGAAGTTCAACTTCCCGACCTGCTCCATCCACGGCGACATGAAGCAGGAGGAGCGCGACTCTGTCTACCGGAAATTCAAGAAGGGCGACACGCTGCGCGTGTGCGTTGCCACGGACATATTTGGCCGTGGTGTGGACTTTGAGCGCATCAACCTGGCTATCAACTACGACATGCCGAAGGACGTGGCGACGTACCAGCATCGTGTTGGTCGTGCCGGCCGTTTCGGCACCAACGGTGCGGGCATCTCCTTCCTCAGCTCTGAGGAGGACAAGGATTCGTTCAAGGCTGTCGAGGAGTACTTCAAGAAGATATTCCCGTACGTTTACCCCCATCAGCCATCATGGTTTTTTTCCTTTTGTCTTGCCATTGATTTACTGACTATCTCATTAGTGAATACCCCGAGGAAGGCCTCAAGCTCAAGGACGGTGGCAACGCCCAGAGTGCAGAGGAGGTTGCTGCCAACTAGGGGCTAGAAGTCTGGGAGAAGGAAGTGAGCCGTGCTGTGCGCATGTGAGCTGTTTCTCGTTTTCTATCTTCTTTTTTGATCTTGTGTTTTTATTATTCGGTTTAGTTGTCGAAGGCGCAAACAAGGAGGATCTAAAAATGTAAACAAAAAGTGAGACACCAACTTGCAGGAGAGGATATGTTTATTACTCTTTTATTTCTCCTCCATAGGTAGTCAAGGCGTGTATTTTGCGTCTGAAGATAGAAGTTGAAGACACAAGATGATCCAAGAAAGGCGACTCCACCTTCCCACCTTTCAACGCGACGGCATCGGCCGACCTCCGGTGAGGGGAGGCAGGAGTCAGAGTTGTGGCGTAAGACGATGTCTCGTGATCAGCTCGGCGGCTCCACCGGACAAGGGGAGAGACTGATGAGTCTTTTATATTTCTTTTCCAATTTTCTCGTTAATCCTGGCTGGAATCTGGTGACTGTAGGAACAGTCTTTGGGACACGAGTTGGGTAATGAGTGATTTATTGCACCCTTTAATGCATTCGTTCGGCAGACACCGACGGACGAGGAGAGACAAGAAAGCTGCCAGGATGCTTACAACATCGGTTCCTGCCGTTCACAGCCCGTTTGGCGGCCGCGTACGCCGTCTAGGCTGTCTCGTCCTCGTGCAGCCCAGCGCGATGGTTGCCTGGGCCTGGCCGGGGAGGGAAATGGGGCGGAAAGGGGGGGTCCAGAAGTTCGCAGCTGCACGCCAGAATATGCTTACGGTGTAATCATAACGAGGAAAAAGAAACGATACGATGGATGCGTGCCATCAAGCACTGCCCAGAATAATAAGGAAGGCAGGATTAAGCTACGGAGTAAATAGGAGATCAGCTCAGGTTGAGTCATAATTCCGTGATGGTGAGCGTCCGGGAAATCCTCGAAATCAAACCCCTGCTAATAGGCTAGGGTGAAAAGGAAACAGGAAAGGCTGTGAAAGACAGCGCAAGGCAGGTGCGTCCGGTGCACATGGTTCTTTTTGCTTGATTCCAGGCAACACCTCGTTGATGATGCTCAGCTCGAGGCAGCTGGCAACCTATTTTGGCAGTTGCCAGGCAGAAAGGTCCTTTGGACGGTCACTGGTGGCACGAAGCAGCAGTACGATCCCTCAACCAGCTGCACAGCGGCGCAGGCCCCTTGTGTGCTGGCCTTCTTTCGAGAAGGATTGTTCTCGAAGAAGACTTTAGCCATGAGGACCTTTTACTATAATATTCTGCCACGTGAAAAGAAATCTAAGATTGATAGGATCGACTGTTGGCAGCATATTGCGGAAGAAAGATTTGAGATCTTGCCATTTTTCTTCCCTGTCATTTGGAAGTCGAGCTCTCTTCTGTAAGGAGAAACCGTCAACGCACGCTCACACTTTTGCAGGCCTTTTCTTCTTCACGTTGCTGGCGCACCTGTTGTGGCGTTGTGCACACGTATGTATCAGCGTCTGCGCTGGTAAGCTGTTCTTGGTGTGAGCGCTACGGCGGGGCGCAATCGACCAGTACATGCAGCGGATGCTGGCAGCTGGCAGCTGGCGGCAGTTCTGGGAGTGGGAGGACAATAGCGTATCCTTCTGCAGAGAAGAGAGCAGAGCAAACCATAACTCGTAATTTGGGCAGAAAGTTAGGGGAATCTGGCAACAACGAAGCAGACGTGTATCGTGGAGCAAAGAAGTCCAGAAGTTGATTGGACAGGCTGCCTCCCCTTCAGGACGAGAGGGCCTGGGGCGAAGTTCACGGTCTCCCGAGTCCCGCTAATCGCGGTCGGTTTGGCACTGCGTGATAGGAGTCAAGAAGGAGCCATGGAGGATGAATGAACAAACACACAAATGGCAGGCCCGTGGTCGCGGCCGAGGACAGCTCTCATTCCTTCCTGTCGAGTTGCTCGAGATGCTCAGTGAAAAGCGTATAATGCTGGGTCTGGCAGGCACAGCCCAAACGTCCCTGCCGCTGGCCAATTGTACACAGTCGGACTTCTGCAGTGGCGCATCCACTAAACCTGGTGATTCCCGCTCTGCTGCCCTCCCTCTTTCTCCTCTTCCTTCTCTCCTCTTCACCGAACAACAAAATGTTCGATTCGACCATCTAGAGAGAAGAGAAGCGCGGCTGCCCGCTCCTTTCTATCGACCCTCCGGATCGATCGTCATTTGTTGTTCCTAGCCACTTTTTTTGCCCCCTTTCCTCTTGTCGAGCGTCTTCGACGTCCTCTTCGACCTCATTCCTTCTCCCTCGCGAGGCATTCGTTTGCACCTGCGAAATAGACCCGGAAGACCTCGGCAACCGACTCATCCATCGCCAGGTTTTGAAGAATACTGACGAGTCCTCGACCTCCGTCCTTCCGCAACGAAAAAAGACTACAGTCATCCATCAGCTGGAGAAACAGAAACCAGTGGAAAACACGGTAAGACATTTCGCTCGTTCGTTTGCCTCCTTTCTGCACTGCCCTGGTCACCTGTTATGGCTCGCTTCTCGTCATCACCTCACAGTTCCGTGACTCTTCGCAAACTGGCCTGGCCTGGCCTCATGGTCCCTGTCTTCTTCCCCCATCCCCATTGCCACACAGCCACCACCAGCGGTCGTCGCACTTTTGCCCCCCCGAAGAGTGTTTTCTGTCCTCCACTGTATCCCGCTGTTTGTGGGGTACTTCCTTCCTCGCCACTCGCCCCCCCAAAACCAGGCTTCCATTCGCACAAAGTCCGGACCCGCCGAAGTACCCCTCCATCTGACACACTCCTTTGTCCTTCTTTTCTGCCAGTTGGAGCCATCTGGCTCAGCCAAAATCTCGCGCCACCCCTAGTGCCCCACTGTTTTCTTCGCCCCAGCCATTTCCGTCTACCCAATAAGCCGGTGGCTCTGGTCCTCTCTCTGCCTATCCTCGCCACTCTCCGTCTCCCCCGTGCCCGTGAAAGAGTCATCGCAACTCCCCCCATCGCCAGGCTGCCGACACCACATATACTCATCTGTCGCGCGCTCACACTCATTACTCTAGGCTTCCGATTTCGCTCTCGTCTCGTGTGACTCTTTCTCACGAACGCTGTCCGCCGCGGATCTTCCCCCCGTTCTCTGTTTATTTCTGAACCTCTCTGCTCCTTGGTTTCTTCTTTCTTCGTTCCTTTCCCCTTGATTTTGTCTCATCACAGCGTCATCGCAACTCTGGCTCAGCCTCCCGACGCCGTCGTCGCTTCGCATTACAAGCTCCCCCTCCTTGATCGATCGAACGGCCTCCGACCCGGTACCTGCAGCCCATCTGCAGCACCTGCATCTTGTCCTTAACGGATCTTCACCCCAACCACACCCCTTTTGTCAACATCCCCCCGAAGACATGTGTTCCTACCTGGTTCACCTTTGAACGCATGCCTTCGCCCGTCTGCGTTTGCACCAACGTCTACTGCACTGCCCAACCCCCTTGTTTCTTGCTCTCTGGTCTCCTCTACTTCACGGTCTTTGACTTGTCACCGGGTCATATTACTCACATCAACACATCTCCCTGGTCGTCTGCCTAACACGACCTCGCCTCTCCCTCCCCAACCCTCGCCTCTCAACCTTTATTATATCTTCGCCAACAATGCCCGCTGTGAGATTCTACACTGCTCCAGTCGCTCGCCCTGTCCTGTCTGTGTCGACCTCTACCCGTTTGATTGTTCGTGAAGTCTCCACGGAGATTGCCTTATTGGTCTAGCTTCTTTCTCCTCTCTCCCGTCTCGCGTCCTCACGATTCCTATCTTGAGGAAGCAAGCCCTGAAGAGAAAATTTACGAGAAGCACACGATCCTTTAGATTCACGAATCGTCAACGACGCAACGGTTACCACTTCTCGACTCCGGCAGCGACTGGAAGCACCACATTTCTCCCATCTCCGGCTTCTATGCGCCTCTGCACCCGCATACTATCTTCCATACCTTTACACCTTTCAACGGACGACCACATACGATTCTAGGTACCCCCATCAACACCTTGGATCTACTGTAACTTATCGATTTCCATCACACCTCCCCCAAGATGCAGGTCGTTGACGGACATGGTTCGTCCCTCGCTCTCAACTACCCACGCCTTCGCCACACCACGTCTCTCCCCTACGCCCCCTCCTCGATCACAACCTGCGCGTCTGTTTCACAGACGTCTATGTGGTCCAATGTCTCTTCTGGGTCTTCGCAAAGTAGCGTCGATGACTCTACATTCGACTGCGCTTCGACAGTCTCATCGCAAACGTCGGTCAGCAGCGTAGGCAGTTCATGCCTGAGCCAGCAAACCAACGAGGCAAACACCGCGGCCTCTCGGTTGTGGCAGAGCCAGGTGCAGCAGAAAATTCAACTACACTTGCAGGAGCAGGAGCAGCAGCAGGAGCAGCAGCAGCAGCAGCAGCAACGGCTGTTACAACAGACAAACGCGTCCGTGGCCCAGCTGCGGCAACACCCGCGTCGGTCTAGCGTTGCACCCGCAGTTGTCCCCTCTCTCGTTCGGCAATCGGATCGCAGAACTACGTTTGTCGATCACCTTGTCGGTAAGTCTTTTTTTCGTGTCTTTAAAAAGATTCTACATTCCCTCCGCATCTCGTCTAGGAGTTTTGTTTCTTTCTTCTGCCTCTCTTCCCTTCTGTTCTTGAAACTCAACGTTTTTTTTGTTTTATGCAGATGCGTCCACGCAGATTGTACAGGCCATTTGGCCGCTATCTTCTGTCCTTGGACGTGGCGAGAGTGGTAGCAGGTGCAGCAAGGGTAGCTATTTGCTACCCCTGCGCACTTTCATCCAGGAGACGCTGCGCCGTTCGCGTGCCAGCTACTCTACGCTGCAGGTTGCTCTATATTACCTTTTCCTCATCAAACCCCGCTTGCCTCGCCAAAACTTCACCATGGAGCAATCACAGGACAGCCACGCCTGCCGCGCACTTCAGTGTGGCCGTCGCATGTTCTTGGCTGCGCTCATCCTGGCGTCCAAGTACCTGCAAGACCGCAACTACTCAGCTCGTGCCTGGAGCAAAATCTCGGGCCTCAGCACCGCCGAGATCAACCAGAACGAGACTGCTTTCTTGCATGCGATCAACTGGCGCCTCCACATTACCAACGAGGTGTACCACCGTTGGATCGAGTGTGTGAACAAGTTCAACTCACCGCAACTGCCTCCCTCCCCCGGCCCTGCCGTGGCCGACGGGTTCGAGCGCAAGTGCTTCGAGTTTCGCCTGCTCATACAGAAGTTGTCGCCTTCCCTGGACAATCTGGACGAAATCTGCGGTCCCGCTACACAGGCTGCTGTGCGCCGTAGCAGCTCTTGGCAACTCGTTACGGGTGCTCTGTCTCCCGTGTCGATGTGCGCCTCGCCCGAGTCCGTCAGCGGCATGGTCGCGCACGGCTCGTCGCCCGGGTCGAGCGAGAACAATACGCCTCTTGCCTCAAAGCTAACGAGTGCGCCGATGTCGGGTGTGATCAACAATGTCATGGAATTCAGCCCTGCGACAGGGAGCGTGTCAATCAACCCGCTGCCTAGTCGCGTCGCGCCTGTCATGGGCCCTTTGCCCACGCCGAAACTTGCCCCGCCACAGTCGAATATCTTCAACTGCACGCCAGCTCCCAGCTCTTCTGCACATATGCTTGCTGGCAGTCGCTCGTCAATGTGCTTCGCGGTGGCTCAGGCCTCCAACGCCTGTGCCAACCAGTACCTCGACCGGTGGATTCCCTCGCTGTCGACGGTCCCATTGTCGCTCACATCGCCTGCCGGCTATGCTCTGACCCGCCGCTCGTCGCTCGCCAACTCCGTCTCCACAGCTTCGTCGCCCGATTCCATGGTCTCGGACTCGTCTCTTGTCTCGCGGTCCTCCTCTGTCTCCTCCGTCTGGTCGGCTTTGAACGCGCCGAATGCCCAGCTGTCCAAGCTAGATATTCAGGCGCGGCATCGCTTTTCTAAGCAGCAGTGCAGTGGAGGCGTCTTTCGGGACAAGATTTGCTACGGGCCCAAGCCAGCGGTGATTCCTGCCGTGGTGCCGGAAGGCTACGAGGTTGGTGCTGACTGTGGTCCGTCCATTTTTGCCTCACCCGAGATGATCAACTATGCTGGCCCGACTGGCAAGGAGTTGGCGTCTTGTGCTGTTCCCGAGCTTTCGTTTTCTGCCGGCTCGGCCGTCAGCCGGGTAGCAGAAGGTGTGGTGGACGCGACAGATGCGGAGGCTGCTCGCGCTCTAGCCGACCTACAGCAGCAGCATTGTGGGTCCGACTACGACCTCAAACCCCGGGCAGGGTTGAAGAGAGGCCGTCCTTCCTCTGGCGAGTCGTCCGCTCTTCAGGACAATGTCCGGGACCTCCTGCGCGGCAGCCTGTGCAGCGCAATGTCTGGCCAGCAGCAGGCGCCGCTGACGGTGGCACCGGCGGACCTCGATATGCAGGTCGCGTCTCGCGCTGCAACATTGACGGGCAGCCGGAAGCGGCTCTGCCGCACTACGTCGGCAGGAGCCGTGCCGTCCGCAGCCTACTCTCACCGTATGGATCTGCAGCATCCGTCGGTAGGTGCGCTGAGCGGTCACGGCATCTGGCAGCAGGAGATTTTGAATTAGGACGGCAAAGCGACACTTGTCTCTTTTCCCTTCCTTCTTTAAATCTCAGTCTCCGTTTCCGTTTTCTCCCTTTTCACTCATACATACCACCTATCCTGCTACAACCTTTCTTTGTCCTGAGCGAAAAATTGGCGGCTCCAAAAAGGTGGAAAAAATCGATTCTTTCCGAAAAGTTACGCATAGAGAAAAGGGGAACCTTGGATTTATGTCGTTCTTGGAGATGTTGCTGCTTTCTTCCCTTTTTCGTTCCCTTGCAAAGGGCGCATTCGGCATTTGATGGAGCGAGTCCCTTCCTCTAGGTATCAACATCTCTTATTGCGTTGCTCTTTCGCCCGATTGTTATTTCTTCTACCTCCTTTTCCTTCTTTCTGCATGCATCGTGGTCTCGGATCAGCACCACCCAAAGGGTCAAGTTTTTTCATGGGAATGTTTTGGGAGGCTGGGGTTTTGTTTCTTGCCTGTTGCCTTTTTGCCTTTTTGTCTTGTTCTGTCTTGCTTCTCTGTGTTCTGCTTCCTGGTTTATTGCGTTTCGTCTTTTCCGAAGGCATCACATTCCCTTTGTCTTCAAACGAGTTGGACAAATAGTGGTTGTTTCCCACTATTCTGTCGTGAAAGAGGGGATGACGAAGGCGATACGAGAAAGGCCAAGCTCTGTCAGAGTCTTGTCTTCGGAGACGTCAAGATGCCTGGTGCCCGATTCGAAAGAGCCACGCCGCCAACCGCAACCGGTACATATTTTCTTTATCATCCCTCTTACCGCCATTGTCTACCTGGCATCAACTTTACCCTCACCGGCGGCGATGGTCTTGTTTTGTTATCGGGGGAGGGGGAGAAGATGGGGATGAAGTCTACGGGATTCGTAAGATGGGTGTGGGCGTGCGGACGGGGTGGCGCCAAGAGGGAAAAGAAGGGAACGAAGAAGAGAAGGAGGCGAGGGAGCAGAGGACGAAGAGGGATTCGTGTTACTGGCTGTTTCCCCCGGTTTGCTGGTCTTCGCCTGATCCTGTCTTGGCATCTGCACGCCTTTTGTACAACTAACCTTTGTTCCTTAGGATGTTCCACGTAGAGGGACGTGTTCTATCGAACGCACAAGTAGTCTACTTCTTCTATTTTATCAGTCTACTAATCTTTCAAATCTTTCAGAGCGTCTCTGTTGCTTCCTTTACGTCTGCCCTACGGTTGCCTCCATTCTGATGCTCTGTTCTCCTTCCCTCCAGTGAGGCTTGAGTGTTTTGTCATGAAAAGAAGGAGGAGGAGCATTCGCTGCATGTGACGGTTGGTCCTTCCGATGCCGACCAGCATCTCTTGGATGGACTGAGGAGGGGAACCACGAGTGTGCTGCTCCTGTTCCTTGGCATTCTCCTTTTCGTGTGGACAGCCGTTTGAGCTCAGACAATGTCTGGCTTGTGGACGGCAGATCTCCGGCAGTATCTAGCTCCCACGCACTTTCCCTCGGTACCCCTGGACTTGGACCATCCCAGCTCGTCAGGGTCGTCACATTTGCGACGGCAGACGAAGCGTGCCGCCCCGTGATGTCTACTTTTTGGCCGTCGTCGAACAAGGAAAGCACGGACACTGGAGAGAAAGAGCAAAAAAATGTCTGCTGTTCTGGCTACCTAGGTAGGTGATACCTTGCCTCTTACTCTAGGAGGAACACGATTGCAGGCCAGAAACGCCCAAAACACCAGAAACACCAAAAACACCAAGCACCAAAACCCCCACAGCCTTTGACCTCTGCTCGCCCACCAGCACGAGAAAGGGGGTTTCGTTTGTTCATGAGACAGCAACCTCGTCCGATCGGCTATGCTGGTGGCCCCGTGCCTGTCGTCTTCTTTGCGCAGCGTTTTATTTCCGCGCAGAATGCTATATCTAGGCGGACAAACATCAGGGCGGGCGCAAGCAGTCCCCTTGCCGGGGCGGCGATGCGCCGCTCTTCGACCACCTTCCAAGCCTCGTCCACCAGCAGGGTCGGCCAAGTGAAAAAGATCTGCTGCTGGGCGAGGAGAATGAGCAGGCCGGCGACAAGGGCCTCGGTGGTGAAGAGGATGCCGCCATTGCGGTTGGTGGCGGGCAGGTCACTTGTTGGCTCGCCGCTCTCCACGGTCGCATCGCCGTCTCCTTGGCGGTTGTCGCCGCCGCTTCCGCCGAGAAGGAAGCGGTCAGCCACGGCGATCAGGTTTTGGAACCCGGTACGCGTGACTGCCCAGTTTCTATGCATACCTTCCCGCTCAAAGGGGCCGGACCCCAGCAGGAAGAGCATGTCAAACGAGTGGCGAAGACGCGCGCGCACGCTGGCCTCCGTGGCGTCGGGGGCGTATGGGCCGCCCATGAGAAAGAGGTGCTCGGGGATGCCTACGTTGAGTGCCGCAAATCTCTGTGGCCGGTGAGCATGTCCTCCTCCGTGCCGTTTGAAGAGGCTCAGAGCCTCGGAGGCGCGTTTGAGGGTGGTTGGAAAATACCCTGCGTGCGCCCATAGGGCCAGTCTTTCGATCAGGAAATACTGCTCCAAGGCAAAGCAATGGCGGAGATTGACGGCGGTGGTACACCTAACCGGAAGCGAAGGTGCGGCTTTAATACTTTCACCGACCAGCGGTATTCTGGCGTGCATTGTGAAAAAGGTGGTGACAGCGCGTGGTGCAGATGTTTGCACGCTTTCCCGGGGGCGCGGTGCAGATGTATGCACGTTATTCTGGAAGTGCGGTGCAGATGTATGCACGCTTTCCCGGGGGTGCGCGTCGAGTAGCGTACGCATCCCGTCCTGGTTCGAGACGAAGCCTCCGATGCTGGAGGCAATGGGCCCCTTCTCGCGGGACAGCAGCAGTGGCCGCAACCGGTGGAAGCGCCTGGAGTGCCGCCAGATAAAATTCTTGTTCTGCTGGAGCCATTGCTGCTGGGCCTCGAGCAGCAGGTCTGCCGTGACCCAGCCACAGGAGAGGATGGCTTTCTGCATGGTGTTAGACCGGTGGAAGTACACGTATCAAGACCTTGTCAGAGTTGTTGGCGTACCTGGAAGCGATTTCTAGCCTTGATGTCCCTGCGAAGTATTTCGCGTTCGTCGAGAGGATCCACGATGTCATCGAGAGAGTCCTCGGAGTCATCAAGAGGATCCTCGGTGTCATCAAGAGGATTCTCGATGGCATCGAGGAGGTCCAAGTCAGCTTGAAGATTCGAGGCGGCGCTGTTACGGTCCTCTAGACGTTCAAAGGTCGCGTTCCACGTCGGCGAAAAAGCTGCCACGACCAGAGACAGCAGCGTGTGCCGGCCCGAGAGCAACCATCCCAGGTGCGGGCTGCAGCGCGGCAGGTTGACGTTTTGCGAGAGCAAGAAGATGTGCTCGATGATTTCGAGGGGGAAGCAGCGGTCAAAGGGAATGACTGGCTCCTTGGCACTGCGGGGGCTGTGATGAGTGGAGGGGGAGCACGATGCGTTTGATGTCGATGCTTGTTGATTGGGTGTGGTGGACGCAGCGGCCTCGTCGTTTTCTTGGACGCCAGAAGCCGTAGCAGCATCGGCGGCCGGCCACTTGCCTTTGCCACGCTCTTGGGTTTCGCTGTGCTCCATGGGCGGATGCTTTGATCTGACGGGTGATGACAAGATGGTGTCAGATATCAACATCAACTTAAAGCGTCGGACAGCCAACAATGATTCTGTTTACATAGCGCCAGTTGCCAACCAGTTGATTAGCTAATACAAGCACGCATCGTGGAAACGAGAACAGGGAATGACAGAATAGGCAGGTACGGTAGGTAGGTAATTACCTAGGTACTTATGAGGACAACTGTAGAGGCACTTGACGAGTCCTTTCCTCTCCCCTCCACTTCCTTCTTTCTGCATCTAAATCTTTCGCTAATCAAGGCATAGCCACAGGATGGGCCTCGCTGGTGGACTTTTCCCACTCGTCGTCCCTGCGTAATTTCAGTTCCACGCGGATACACGTCAAAGCGGACACAAGCATCCCCCCTGACGGAGCCGCGGCGTGACGGGCATTAACCATCTCCCAGGCCTCGCCCAACAGCTGACACGGCCATTTAGAAAGGAGGCCTAGCCTAGCGAAGAGGACGAGCAAGCCGGCGACGAGGGCCTCGGTGGTGTAGACGATGTCGGTGCAGTCGGCAGTGGGCAGGTCACTGGTGGGCTCGTCAGCCTGACTCTCCACGGCCCCTTTTTGGCCGACGTCGCCGCCGCCGAGAAGGAAGCGGTCAACCACGTCGATCAGGTGGTGGAATCCGGCATGCGAGACTTCCCAGTTGCCTTTTGCATGGCCGTTACGGAATGCATCCCAATAGCCATATCCCAGTAGGAAGATCACGTCAAAGGCGTGCCGAAGACGTGGGCGTATGCTGGCCTCGGTGGCGTCGGGGGCAAATGGACCGCCCACGAGCAAGATGTGCTCGGGGATGTGTACACGGGCTGCCGCAAATTGCTGTGTATACTGGTGGTGATAGCTCTCATGTGCTGAGGCGTCGGCCCAGCAGCAGATTGTGAAGCGGTAAAATGGTGTGATTTCCACGCAGAAATAAGTAGGATACGCCTCTTGGTCCCATTGGATCAGTTCTCGGAACAGGTAGTACTGCTCCAGGGCAAAGCACTGGCGGAGGCAGATAGTGAATGGAGGAGCGCTCGCAAAGCTGGAATCCTCTGAGCCCTCCACTGGGTGGAGAGCACAAACCTCCGGTCGCGGACGTCCAAAGAAATGGACACATGTCGGAGCGTGCGCGTCGAGCAGCGCATGCACCCGCTCTGGGTTAAGAACGAAGTTGCCTTCAAGGGGGGAGGTGGAAACGGGCTTGGACGACTCGTCGAAGCGCAGGGCGCGGATAATCTTGGTGTCTTCGTCGCGACACGCGTAGAAGGTCTGGGTGTGCCACCACATGACCTTGTTCCGATGGGACCACTGCTGCTGGGCCTCGATCAGCAGGTCTACCGTGGCCCAGTGACAAGAGAGGATGGCTTTCTGCATGGTGTTAAGACGGCTGGAGATGAACGCATCAAGAGCTTGTCAGATGTTGGCGTACCTGTAAAGGTACAACGTCGCAGTCACATTTGTGGTCGCTGAGACCATGCCTGTAGTCCCTGGCAGCGTTTATGCAGCCAATGCCCTGTCCAAAGCAACGTTCCCAGACGAGGCGCCGACCTTTGTGACATTCAAAGACCAAATACCACGTCGGCAAAAAGGCTGCCACGACCAGCGACACCAGCGTTTGCCGGCCCGAGAGCATCCATCCCAGGCGTGGACTGCAGCGCGGCAGATTAAGGTTCTTTGAGAGCAAGAAGATGCGCTCGATGATTTCGAGGGGGAGGCGGTCAAAGGAAATGGTAGGCTCTTCAGAGCTTCGGTGACGGCGGCGAGAGGAGCGGGAAGAAGCGGACGGGGATGTTGTGGTCTCGTTGTGTTGAACGTCGGCAGTCGTATCAGTATCGACAGCCAGCCGCTTGTTGCGCTTGCCGCGCCCTTGGATTGCGCGGCGCTTCATGGGTAGATGCTGGACCTAGACGGTCTGCAGATGGCAGATAGTCTGCAGATGGCAAGATGAGGTCTGCGTTAGGCAGGAGTAGGTGCAGGTAGTGTACATTTTAGCTGCCATCAAGGGTTAAGGGTGTGGCTTCTAGGCCCAAATGCTATAATGATTCGGGCGCTTAAAGCTGCCGGCTTAATCACCTAACAATAGGAGCGTGTAAAGTACACGGGGGTAGACAATAACAATTAA